>JAOWBN010182514.1:0-16799 GCA_028565015.1 Pinguicula moranensis
GATGATAGCACAACATTGATAAGAGTCAACTATTTACTTGGGATACATGTCACACACAGGGGGCTAGTTCTTACTCAAGAAAGTTGTATATTCTTAATCTTCTCTAGAGAGCAAATATGCCCAATTTCAAGCCTTATGCCACTCCAATGTCTGCCACTGACAAGCTCAGTAAGCATGTTGGCACTCCTCTAGCTGACAATGATACAACCAAATACAAAATTATTGTGGGAGCTTTGCAGTATCTAACATTAACTTGTCTTGATATATCTTATTTTGTCAACAAAGTTTGTCAGTATTTGCATATTGCCACAGATATTCATTGGGCAACAATTAAGAGGATTTTAAGATATATGATAAACACAAGCACACTTGGTATAGAAATTACTGCATCCAGTTCTGAAAAGCTAAGTCCCTTCACTAATTATGATTGGGCTGGTTGCAGTGATGATAGAAGGTATACTGGTGGATACATCATATTCTTTGGTCAAATATTGTTTCCTGGAGCTCAAAGAAGTAGCCTACGGTGTCTAGCTCAAGTACAAAAGCATAATATAAAGCCTTAGCAAATATTGCTGCTGAACACATATGGTTTTAGTCCATTTTGAAGGAATTAGGTGTCTATAAATCTCAACCTAGTGTGGTGTGACAAACTTGGAGCCACTTATCTTTCAGCAAATCCAATCTTTCACGTACGAACAAAACACATAAAAATTGACTTTCATTTTTTGCGAGAAAGAGTGCCCCAAAGGAAGTAGGATATCAGGTTTATTTCCCCACAAGATCAGTTGGCTAATATTCTAACCAAACCTCTCCATGCTCAAAGCTTCAATTCCTTTTGTCACAATCTACAACTTAGCTCTGCACCGTTATTGTAGGGGGATGTTAAAAGAGAAAACTCAGTCAAAATTTAGTTGGAACCTAACTAAATATATCCCTTGTATTTAGGCTAAAGACCAATTCCAATCTCTGTAACTTAGTGACCTATAATTATGGATGTTACGCTTGTAATTAGGATTAGTTGCATAAAATCAATTGTAACCTTTCCGATATAAAGATACACGCTGCTAATCTCGCAGACAAGGTGAAATACCTCTGTTTTTCACATCGATCACCTTGTTAGAGATCTTTGTGCAACTGAATCACGCTTGATGGACTTCCATTCAACACAGATGCAGATGCAGTCGACACACACTCTTGAATCCATGATCATCACTTCCACTTAAATTCCATTCTCTCCATGAGATACGACAGGAAATCCCTTCGAACATAATCATATGTTTTTGCAAAATCTACTTTGAATAAACAACAATAACCCTTTCGTTTCTTAACTGTGTCCACCACTTCATTTGCAACAAGAATTTTGTCCTAGATCTAGCGACCAGCAATGATTGCAGATTGGTGTTTGGATAATAATTTATCCATAACCAACCGCACTCTCTCGGTTAACAGCTTCGAAAGGATCCTGTAAGCCACACCAATCGGAGAAATGAGACAAAATTCTTCTAATCTTGTCGAATTCATATTCTTTGGCAACAAAATTCGTCAGATTCAATTAGTCAGCTTTCCATTTCAGTGAAATTTCTGAATAAATGCAATAAAAATACCCTTGACAACCGCCAATACTCCTAAACAAACTTCATGTTCACTCCATCGTAGCTCAGCCTCTTTGCTCCATTACAAGAGCGCGCACACCGAGTAATCTTATCAGCCATTAATGCTCTACATAAAAGTTTGTAATCATCGGCTATAAGCACAGCTCGGGGGGTTAGCTGCACTAGAAGTATGTTTCTCTCAGGTGCCTAATAATGTGACTAAAAATGTACCCTCACCCCTTCCTTGATGTGGCCAACATCCTCCAACCGTTTGCCATTTATATGCATAGAATTCAGTACAATTCAGACGCAATATGAAGTTATCTCCAAGGTATTATGATCCCTATACTATATTAGAAAAGATTGGTCCAGTAGCATATCGTCTAGACCTTCCAGGAATCTCCAAAATTCATCCTGTTTTTTACATTTCCATATTAAAGGAGAAGCTCAAGATTAGGGAGGTTAACTCTGGATCCTCACCTGAGATGAAATATGATGGAAGTTTCCTGATATGTCCAACACAAATATTGGACAAGACAGCGAAACCAGGAAAGAACGGTCCACTAGAGCAGTGGCTAGTGCAATGAAAAGGATCTGCTACAGGACAAGTTACTTGGGAGGATGCATCATTTGTTCTCCAACATTTTCCCCAGATTGATCCTTAGGGTCAAGGCTCAAAAAAGGAGAGGGAAAAGTAACATCTCCTTCCCTGCCAAGAAATTATCCCTTGGATAGTTGGAAGACAAAGGAAGAAGAAGCAGAAAAATAGAGAAGGCTAGGTAATATCCAAACTACGCAACCAACTGTTAGCTGAGGAGGCTGCTGCTATAATTTGTGCCTTCTTCATTTTAAAGTGTCGAATTTGGAATGTAATGGTCGTAGGAAGTCACATATGCTGATGTGACAATTCTGTGGTCAAGACATGTATATAAACAACTTTTGAACTATTTTGAGATTATCGAATTAAGAAGTTATAGACCCTTCTATCTTGATCCCTCTTTCCTTTACCTTTTCCCCTCTTCTCTCGAATCTTCCGGCCCCCCTTTGTTTCCCTTTCTCACTTCCCTTTCTTCATTACTCTTGTACCAATACGAATTTCCATCTTGTTGCAAATACATCCGCATTGGTCCATCGCACGAGCTTAGCTTGTGGGATAAGTTGCAGTAGATTGAGCGTGGTCTTCTTTCTATTAAGGAGTATGCCGGGCAGTTCCTCTACCTCATCGACCGCCTCACTGCTCTTGGTCGGCCTATTCTACCACTCGACCAAACTCACTTGTTTCTCAAAGGCCTCGGACCGAACTTTGCCTCCTTTGCTAGCTCGGAACTCAGTCAGGATCCTCTTCCAAAACGTGAGGGATATTATTTCTTGAGCTGAGAATTTTCAGGCATTGTTTCACCGAACCATCTCTGGCACCACAACTCTAGCCTTTGCCTTTGCAGCATTACAAAATCTGCTCAGTTCCACTCCAGCCCCTCCTGCATCTTCTCTTCCTGTTTAGAACCCTCCACCTGCTATCATCTCTTAGTTAAATGCCTCTGGTGTCTTCCTTGCTTATGCTCAATCCCTCCCTTTAGGAATTCCCCCTGGCAATCAGCTCCTTTGGCTTAGCACACAACACCCCAATTCAATTCTTCTAGTCCAAATTGGCTCAACAATAATAACTCACAGTCACAAGGCAGAGGTCGTGGACGAGGGATTCGTGAGTTACGTTGCCAAATCTGTGGACAATATGACCACTACGCTGATTCATATCAATCATGATATTCCTCGCTTACATTTCAAAGCGTCTTCGCTCAAGCTAACACAACAATGGTTACCCCAATTTCTCCGACTAGACTACCCTTGGGACATGGCAGTGGTTTTCAGACTCTCGGTCCTTCAAACCCCGTCTACGGCTCTTTTTCTATCCCTGGGTCGATGTAGGGAAATCTCTTTGGAAATCACATTACCCTAGTTGGTTCACAACCTTTCTTTGACATTGGGCCTCGTGTTCCAACCCAAATTCATGGACAACTACATGGTGGATTTAATTCTGGTGGATCTATTGTCTCTGGGCCTGTTCCAGCATCAATTCAGTAGCCCAATTCTCTTTATTTTGGACAGCCATCATATATCTCTTCAAATGCGTGAATGCTTTTCAGGCCCAACTCACTGTATTTGGGCCTTCACCTAGATGGCCCTGGGTTCTTCTTGGCACTCCATCTATGGGTAGATTTCTGGGACTTCCATATAGTTTGCTTGGCCCATCACCTACTCCAACCCCCACGATGGCCAATATCGGGGTCTTCAGTATCTGACTGATATATGGACACTGGCGCTCAACTCATATGACACCGTCTTAGGTCAATCTTGATTAAGATACTCCATATTTAAGTAAAGCATGTGTTGTTGTTGGAAATGGCCCCCTCCCCATTACTCATACTGGACACACTTTTACTGGTTTACCTTAACTAAATGTTCTCGTTTTTACTTCTCTCACCTCCTATCAATAAGTAAACTCACTAGTGATTTTTTCCTTGTTGTTACTTTCCTTGATAATTGCTTTGTTGCCCAGAGCTGTCACACAGACAAGTGGTGGCAATCAGCCGATGTGATGGTGGCATGTATGTACTTGATCACATTATTCCCGCTTTTGCTACTTCTCTAACATTTTGTCACTTATGTAGCGCATTTCATATATGACATGCTAGACTTGGTCATGTATCATATAATATTGTGTCACTTTTAAACAGACAATGTCGCATTTCTCTAAGTTCCTTGACCTCTACCCTTTATTTTTGTGTTTCTGTGAAATGGCCAAAAATCATCGTCTTCCATTTGGGTTAAATGAAAAACGTGCTACTAAACCACTTGCTCTTATCCATTTCGATCTTTGGGGGCCATCTCCCACCATATCTTTACATGCTTATTGTTATTATGTGATGTTTGTTGATTATTACTATTGATTTACTTAGTTTTATCTCCTTAAGCACCGATCTGAATTTTATGATGTTTTTTTTTTTCTTTTTTAAGTATTTGTTGAAAAACAACACTCAACATTTATTCAAAAATATCCAAATGATGGAGTAGAACTCACTATCAATCACTTTCAAAATCATCTTTGTCATCATGGCATTCAACACTTAATTTCTTGTCTCTATACACCTTCCCAAAATGGTCAGGCTGAGCGAAAACACCGACATATAATTGAAATGGGTCTTTCTCTTCTGTTTCATTCTCATGTTCCCTTGACCTACTGGGTTGATGCGTTCAGTATTGCAGCCTACATCATCAACCAGTTACCATCATGGCATTCACCGTTATGATCATTTTCACCCCTTTGGCTGTCGTGTTTTTCCCTGTCTATGAGATTATGCTCCTAACCAATTTGCTCCTCGTAATTTTCCCTGTATATTCCTCTCATACAACTCATTTCATAAAGGCTTCCATTACCTTGATCTCTCTTCCTCTCATCTCTATATTACGAGACATGCCTGTTTTGATGAAACCCGCTTTCCATTTTCTACTTCCTCCTTTCGTCACTCTCTCCTTGATCTTGACGTCTCAGTGTTTCTTGAGCCTCACGAGTTTGATCCTTCTCCTATTTTCCCATCCAAATCTTCTCCCTCACGATGATCATCTTTGCCTCCTTGCTCTCTCTATTCCTTACCACCCGATGTTGGTCCTTTCACATCCCTTCATGTTTCCCCTATTTTCTATACTAACGAGAGATATGAGAAATTGGAGGTATGAAGATTTTGATATGGACAATCTGATGATTCATTCATTCTTTGTCAGGATATTTTTATAGAACATGTTTTCTAAGTTAGGTGATATGCATTCGAAGAGAATTAAATGCGGAGATAAGGATCCATGATTTATCGGGATCCTTACTCTTACAAGATCTCCTTCACCTAATCTCACCTAACCTTATTTATTTCTCTTTATTTCTGTCATTGTCTAACACCCCCTCTCAAGTTGAATTGGATGATTTACAATTCCTAACTTGCACAACGTACTTGAGAAAACTTGACTCGGGACTGCCTTGGTTAATATATCTGCCAATTGATCTTCTGAGCAAACAAATGGTAGGCTAATAACTTGCTCTTCTGACTTATCCTTTATGAAGTGGCGGTCAATCTCAATATGTTTAGTTCGGTCATGTTGAACTGGATTTTCTGAGATACTGATAGCCGCCTTGTTGTCATATCTTAATGGACATGGGACTTTTGTTAGTATACCAATATATGCAAGTAGTTTTCTTAGCCATAATATTTCTGTCAGTCCCTTGGCAACACCTAGGAATTCTGCTTCAGCATTTGATAGGGCAACTATTTTTTGTTTCTTGCTTCTCCATGTTACTAAATTTCCTCCTACCATGGTAAAGTACCCTGCTGTTGATTTTCTGTCCATAGGGTTACCTGCCCAATCAGCATCAGTATATCCTCTAATGCGTAGGTGGTGGTATTTCGTGAATTGAATTCCCTTTTCTGGTAATCCTTTGAGATATCGTAAAATTCTGATAACTGCTTCCATATGATCTACCTGTGGTCTATGCATGAACTGACTTACCACTCCAATGGCATATGCGATATCAAGTCTGGTATGTGAGAGATAAATAAGTTTTCCGACCAAGTGTTGATATCGACTTTGATCTGTTAGAGCTACTCCATCTGTAATTTGCAGTTTTTGATTTATGACAGTAGGTGTTTCTACTGGTTTACAATCAATCATGCCAGTTTCTACTTGAAGATCTAGGATGTATTTCTTCTGAGAGATAAAGATACCCTGAGTTGTTCGAGAGACTTTGATTCCCAAAAAATACTTTAATTGTCCCAAGTCTTTCATTTCAAACTCCTTGAATAGACTTCTACGAAGGTTATTTATCTCTATTGTATCACTCCCGGTGATTACCATATCATCCACATAAATTATCAGACATGTAACTAGTTATCCTCTTCTTTTGTGAAATGACCGAACCATGCTCTTGGTGACTGTTTTAGTCTATATAGTGCTTTTCTTGATCGGCATACTTGATTCTTGTTGAACTGATTTAAGAAACCCGGAGGAGGAGCCATGTATACTTCTTCTTTTAAATCCCCATGAAGAAAAGCATTCTTCACATCAAATGGGTGAAGTGGCCAATCTAGATTCACTGCTACTGATAGTAACACCCGAAATGTATCCAGTTTTGCCACAAGAGAGAAAGTTTTGGCATAATCAATCCCATAGGTTTTAGTATATCCTTTCGCTACCAGTCGTGCTTTATATCGTTTAATCGTTCCATTAGAGTTGTGTTTTACAGTGAATACCCATCGACAACCAACTGCTTTCATCCCAGCAGGGAGTTTGCATTTTTCCCACGTACCATTTTTTATAAGAGCTGCCATCTCAGTTTCCATGGCATGATTCCATTCCACCTGGGCTTGTGCTTCTTGAACTATTTTTGGTATGCATGCAACCCCACATTTCTGTGTTGTACCCTTGACTAGGTTGGCCATGGGATACCTAGACTTCTGTGGTTCATGTTCGGGCTCATATCGTCGTGCTGGTACTCCCCTCGTGCTTCTAGGAGGTAGAAAATACTTCTGAATTCCCGGGTTGGGTTCTTCCATGTCCCTGTCATGTTCAGAGGAAGATACAACTACGGAACTTACTGTATGATTAGATTCACATACCTCTGGAATATCAGGAGCCGTGAAAGACTTGGGCATAGAGCACTCGGCGGTGGGACACTGTATGGCAGTAGGAGTGGATGTAGATATAGATGGAACGTCAGGACTTGTAGGTGGTGTCTTGTCTGTAGTATCACTAAATAACCAGTCAAGAGGCTCGGTTAACAAGCTGACACTATGCTTCTCCCCTTGACCGAGATATTGACTGGAATAATAATACTCAGTTTCCAAAAAATCACAATCCATAGTTGTATAGAGACGTTTGGAAATTGGATCAAAGCATATGTACCCTTTCTGATTCACACCATATCCAACAAAGACACATTTGACCACACATGGTTCTAATTTGTTGCGGTTAGTCCTATGAATATGTACGAAGACCGAGCAAGCAAACACCCATGGGTGTAAGGTAAGGTTAGATGGTATCGAAACGAGTTCTAACAATGTTTGAAGAAGTGCCTTCAAATGTAGAATTTTTGTCGGTAGACGATTCAAAAGATATCTTGTTGTAACAACTGCTTCGGGCCAATAATATTTAGGAACCTTAGAATCAATCATAAGGGCCCGCGTAACTTCTAGTAATATCCAATTCTTTCTTTCAGTAATGCCATTTTGTTGCGGTGTATTGGAGCAAGTTGTTTGGTGAACAATACCGTGAGTACGTAGGAACTCTTATAGAGTATTTCCAATATATTCACCACCATTGTCAGATTGAAGAATCTTGATAGGTTCCTGGAATTGGTTCTGAACCATAGTGAAGAAATCAATGAATCTGGTACAAACCTCAGATTTATGTTTCATGAATTTGATCCAAGTCATTCTGGTGCAATCATCAATGAATAATACAAAATTTTGAATTTCAAATGTGCCAAAGTTAGGGTCTGGACCCCATACATCAGAATGGATAATTTCAAATGGTCGAGCTGCCCGAGTATTTTTTAGAGATAACTGTGACGATGGCTTTTGGCCATCACGTAAGTGTCACAGTTAAGACTACCAAAAGCTTTAGAAAACTAAGGGAATAAAAGTTTCAGATAACCCGTGGAAGGGTGCCCTAGACGACGATGCCATAACCAAGCTTGTCGGTCCATAGTACCATGAGCCAACATACTTGTTCCAGTGCCTTTGACCTCATCCACGTAATACAGTCCCTGCCGCTCAGTGCCACGCCCAATGATCTCTCTCGTCCTGATATCCTGTAGAAGACAGAAAGTTGGATACATGAGTGCACAACAATTGAGTTCCTTGGATACATGGCTAATAGATAATAATTTGCACGATAATGACGGCACATATAGGCAATTTGGTAGTTTAAACTTAGGAGTGAGCTCAATAGATCCTGACTCTTTGACCGGTGCAACACCACCATTAGCCGTCTGAATACATGTGCGCTTGGGTTTCGAAGGAACATCAATATCCCTCTAATCATTAGTCATTGTATCAGTGGCCGACAATCAAACACCCAGGGTGGAGTATTTGTCCCAGAATCAGGAGGACGAGCCATATATGCGGTCATTTTTGTTTTGGGAAAATCTTGCAAATATCGAAAATTAGGAGGATGTGCTGAGCAAAAAGACTGTGGGGGCAAATCCGAAATTCTGTCAGATTTCCGGGGCCCAATCATAATTTCTAGGTTATGTCTGGGCTGAGCAGAAAATTCCATGTTCTGGCTTGGCCCATCTATAATTTTTGAATTCTTTCTGGGCTGGAATGAAATTTCAACAAGTTCGATGGCATTTCTTGTCATTCTTGCAATATCAGAGGGGCAAGACGGTAATTCTGCAGGAAGATTTTGATTCATCTTCTTCGACTGACCTGTGGACCTCGAGCAGTCGACGCCATTTTCTCCTCTTGTTACTGCAATGGCTCCAAAGCCCACCACGTTGTCGTCGTTGCTGGCAGCGTTCCCATTGCCCACGGCGGTGGCGGCTGCTCGACCTTGTTGTCCCCGTCACTTACCATTGCTTCCTTTGTCCGGATAACTGATTCTTTTGTAACAATTTTCTCGATTATGTCCTGTTCTCTTACAATCCTCGCAATATAGTCTGGATTTGTCCCCTTTCACCGGATAACCGATTCTTTTGAAGCAATTTTCTCGGTTGTGCCCGGTTCTTTGACAATTGTCACAATAGAGACGTGATTTGTCGGTGATTTCGTTGCCACAAAGTGTCATCGACGGAGCACTTGGTTCTATTCGAGGCGACCTTTCAAAATTAATCCGCTACCCATGCCTAATGGAGATTCATTCTTGCCGTCACGTTGTGACTGAAAAATTCCGCGGTGTGATGCCTCTCGTCGGACCGAGGCATACGCAGCCTCTACTGAGGGCAATGGAATAATTTTGAGTATGTCTCGGCGAGTTGCATCATATTCGTCATTTACGGAGGATAGAAATTGGAACAATTTTATTTCCTCACGTATCTTATGGTACGCGGCAATATCTTTGGCCGACTCTATCGGATTCGGCTGGCCTCTCTCAATTCCATGCCAAATCCTTTGGAGGTTGCTAAAGAGTTATTCCAAAGTTCCTATTCCTTGCTTCTGTTGGTTAGCCTTCACGGTGAGGTCGTACAATTGTAGTGCATCACTGTGGCTTCCGGAGATTGTAGCAAGAGCTGTCCATAACTCGTGTGCAGTTGGATACTTGGCGTACTGATTCATGATCGTCGGTTCGATAGAATCGAGTATCCATGAGCATACTATTAAATCCTTCTACTCCCATTTGGGATAATCTGCATCGGTCCTTGCCGGAGGACGGGGGTCACCGATCAAATGTCTCAGGTGACCCTGTCCGCCGATTGCAACCCTCATCCATCGGGCCCATAAGTGGTAATTATCTTCGTTTAACTTGGCATTGATTCATTCATTCTTTGTCAACATATTTTTATAGAACATGTTTTCTAAGTTAGGTGATATGCGTGCGAAGAGAATTAAATGCGGACATAAGGATCCTTGATTTATCGAGATCCTTACTCTTACAAGATCTCCTTCACCTAATCTCACCTAACCTTATTTATTTCTCTTTATTTCTATCACTGTCTAACATCCCCATCATCATATCTTGACACGGTCTCACCATCATCTCCTCTTGCCTCATCATCTTCAGACAACTCTCAACCACTGGCTTCTCCTTCATCCTTGCATGTTCCTAAAACATCTACTTCTTCTTCTGCATTGACCACCATGGTTAGCTCTCATCCCATGATTACTCGTACCAAAGTTAGAGTGTTTCGTCCTCAAATTATTACTGAATTATGCATCACTACTCCATCACTGCTCTTTTGGCATCTATTAAACCTCGTGGGTTTTTTTTGCTGTAAAGAATCCTACATGGATATCCGCTATGGATGAAGAAATTGTTGCTCTCCATCAAAATCATACTTAGGATCTTGTGCCTCGACCTTCTCATGCGAATGTAGTTAGTTTGAAATGGGTTTCCGGACTAAATATATTTTGGATGATCCTGTGGAACGACTCAAGGCTCATCTTATTGCTCGTGGCTTTACTCAAGTCTTTGGGATTGATTACTTTGATACATTCAGTCCCGTCATCAAAGCCACTACTGTTCATACTGTATTTATCTCTTGCAGTTTCTCATGGATGCCCACTTCGCCAACTTGATGTTAAGAATGATTTTTGCACAGAAGATGTTTATATGGAACAACCTCCAAGATATGTTCATCCATTATACTCTAACCATGTTTGTCATCTCAAAAAAATATTGTATGGACTCAAGCAAGCACCGCGTGTATGGTTTGATTGCTTTAGCACATTTTTGAGTGCACTTGGATTTGTATGCAGTCTCGCCGATACATATTTATTCATCTTTGCTCATGATTCTATTCTGATATATCTTCTCCTCTATGTCGATGATATTATTATTACTGGTAGTAATGCATCTCTTTTGGATTGCTTTGTCAAATATCGTCATCATGAATTTGCTCTCAAGGATCTCAGTGCTCTTACCTATTTTCTTGTCTTGGAAGTTACACCTACTCCTGATGGCCTATTTATCAGTTAGATGAAGTATGCTCATGATATTATTGCTCATGCTCAACTTCTAGACAACTGCCCTGTCAGTACTCCTATGGTAGTATCTCATTATCTCTCATCGCATGGCGATTCTATTCAAGATCCGACCTTATATCACTCACTTATTGGTGCTCCTCAACACCTCACCATTACTTGTATTGACTTATCCTATGTTGTAAACTTCGTTAGTTAGCATATGCGTGCCCCTACAGAGCTTCATCTTCAGGCAGTCAAACAAATTCTTTGGTATGTGAAGGATACCATGACTATGGGCTTGCCTTTTAAATCTTCTGCGACTCTGGGATTTATCATTGCTTAGTCACACACTGACTAGGCTAGTTGCCATGATACTCGTCATTCGACATCTAGCTTTGCCATTTTTCTTGGTGATAATATGATTTCTTGGAGTGCAAAGAAACAAAGCACTATTTCTCGATCGAGTTGTAAGTCTAAATATCGTGCTCTTACTCATGCTACTGTTGAAGTTCTTTGGCTACGTCATTGGTTTATGATCTTCGTGTTCCCTTACCTTCCCCTCTGATGCTTTTATGTGATAATAAGAGTGTTGTCTTTCTTAGCACTAATCCCGTAACTCATAAGCGAGCCAAGCCTGTGAAGTTAGACTATCATTTCATTAGAGAACACGTTCTTGCCCGGACCATCTCCACTCGCTTTGTTCAGTCTCACTTACAGGTTGTTGAAATATTTACTAAGGCTGTGTTTGGTGTCCGGACTGGAGTTAACCGCCTTCGTGGTTAACTCCAGGTTTAACACGGATGATTTTTTTTATCAGGCGCTTGGTAGTGGCTATGCTGGATAGTTTTGTATTGGTCTACCTCGTTTGGTATCTGGCAATTGCAATGCGGATTATCTGTAATACCGGTTAAATATTGTTCTATCACCAAACTACCCTCTCTTAATACATATAAATATCGAAAAAAAAATCTAATTCCAAACCCTAGCTTCCGTCTTCGGTCTTCCCCTCTGTTATCTCCTCTCATTTCTTTCCTGTCATAGCACCATTCTGTATCCGTGGCCATGGAGGAATCCGGTCGCCCGTCGCCTCCGCCTCGTGAAGCTGCCCACTAGGTTGTCATTGCGGATGTACGCACGGGCATACAAGCAGGGGAGGAAGTATCCCCCTTGCCCCCCTGTTGTGTCTGTTGCATCTCAACCCCTCCGACAACCGGCGGAGGGGAACATTGCTGCTCTACTTGGACATACAAAGAAAAATCCCATAATAGTTCGAGACAGCGACAATGATGAGGAAGATCCAATTTTGCAGGAAAACCGCATGCTGAACAGGCGCCTATTCGCTGTGGAAGAAGATCCTTCTTGCATCACGTCTGTTACCCCTAACCACGATTGGGTCGTAGATTATTTGACGTAGTGTGCGTCATCGAACATGGCAAGTGTTGCCTTTCAGTTTCAGCTTTTGCACTAGGCAATGTACTTGTTCACAGAATGCTAGATCTTTATGGTTTTTGAATGTTTAGTTAAGTATTTTGTATTGCTGTATTATCTCTAAAATTTCAGACAATGATTTGAGTTCGGTGGATACTTGTTGTCATTAAGCCTTGCAAGAAAATTTCTGTGATTTGAAGTTAAAAGCTTCTCATAATTGATGAATCTTTCGATTTGATATTGATGGTTACTTGATGAATTTGTCATTCATGGTGCTGAAGTGTTCTGGATCTGCTTAGTATTTGCGTTGCACAGAGTACTATGGTCATGCTGCGTACTTAATGAATTTGTGTTTCATGGTGATGGTTGTTCCTGTTGTTGAAGTCTAATATTGTTTTTCTGTTGTTCAGTGGACTAAGATTATGCTGCTCCATGTTTAGCATTCTCATGTTTAGTGTTTGTGATGTTGAAACATAATGTGTTCATATTCCAGGTTATTTGCTTTGCCAGATGCTGTAGGACCCTTTTGTGTAGTCATGAATGTAACAAATCTACATCTGTTATTCCATCTGTTGCCATTGTTTGTGATTCAGAAAGTTTTGGCAATGCAACTCTAGTGCCTCGTGGATTCACAGATTATGAATAGTTTGTTTTCATGCTATGCTATACTTGTCAGCGAAATTGCTCAAAGGCAGTTCATATTAGTGCTTCCATGATTCTATGGAAGGAAGTTCTTTTAAATTGCTCAAAGGTAAGGTTGTTAGTTTTCCTACTAGCAGAGTGTCCACACATTTTATTAGTTTGGCTCCAGAATATTAAAATGTGTACCTGCAAATGTTGTTTGAAATTTGCACATTAGATATGTACCTGCAAATGATGTTTGAAATCGAAGAGCTATCATAAAACAGACTTGTCATTCATTCATCAGACTAAATCATACAAAACGAAAATATACTCCATCATACTAAAATCGCCTATCAAAGTTGCACCATCCATCAGACTAAAATGATACCTAATGAAACAAGTTAACTAGCCAACTAACTAGAACGACTAAAAACAGACCCCATCATAAAACAAGCAAACAAATCAACCGCATGAGACTCCACCATATTGAAACAAGTCAACAACTTCTGATTGGTACAAAAAGCCAACTACCAGAACGAGACTAAGCACAAATAAACTACCATGTTCCAGAGTTCTTCAACTACGCGAAATTCCCATCAGTGAACAACCGAACATATTCTGCACGCCCGTCGTCATCTGTACTATACCAATATAGATATTGCCCTTCGTTCATCATCAAATGTTCAACCAAAAGAATCCTAGCCATGCCATTTATTTCGGTATACACCTTCAAATCAATGAGTAGCCTTGTCGATTTCTCCAGTTTCGCCTCCCGCTCCACAACATACGCATGCTTTGAAAAGAGGCTAGCAACCACTTCGGCCAATTATACTTGCTTGGGTGAGTTGAGGAAGAATATGTTTGAACTTGAGCTTGACCTTGATGCAGTGGAGGATTACGCAGACGTTGAAATGGACAAGGAGTTATTGGATGAATTGAGACAGACAAATCGATGAGTATAAGAATATGAAGGGTGGTATTTCAGGACACGATAATTTGCACATAAGAGGCTCGGCACACATCTTGAACTTGATTGTTCAAGATGGATTAAATGATTGGATCACTCAGTTGTGAAAATGATAACAATGGTTAAATATGTAAAATTTTCTCCTCAAAGAAAAGAATCTTTCATGTTTTATGTGGCATAGGTTGATGAGGATGGATCATCTAGCAATAGTTTTTTGCAATTAGATGTTTGTACCAGGTGCAACTCAACCTACATTATGCTGCAATCCGTGGACAAAAATCAAGCTTTCTTGCAAAAGATGTTGGTGTTGAATTATGGCCTAAAGGGGGGTATGACTGAGAGGGGAAATGATGGAAAAATATTCAACCAACCAGCAGTGATTGAGAATGCATCAAAACATTCGTCAACTTCTTAAAAGTCTTTTATGAAGCCACAGTGATGTTCTCTACTTCAAACTCATGTACTGCTACTCTCTTTTTCAAAGAGTTGTACACTCTTACGCGGCATTTGAATACATTCACGGAGAGCCAAAACCCGTTCTTTAGAACAATGGCAAAGAGAATTCATAAAAAGTACGTGAAATATTGGGAGGAACTCTCTGCTGAGCCATCGGTTCGTCAAAATAGGTAATGACCGTATTTTACTTTGTTAATGCATATATGACATATATGTATTTCTTACATGATACTCACTTATTTTAATTATATGCAAATTCTTATTCGTGGCAATTGTTCTTGACCCAAGTTGTAAGATCTGCTAGTTTGAGTTTTGGTTGCCAAAGATGATCACCGAAGTGGAGAGTACCACAACCATTGAGTTGGTTAAAAAAAACAATGGATGATCTTTTTAATAAGTACAATTCCCTTTTTGATGGATCTCCTAATGGATAGCGAATGACACCATCAACCAATTTGGGAGATGATCCAAATTCTTTTGAGTGGATACAAATGATGGCAAGTACGCAACGCAACACAAAGAAAGAATTGGAGATGTACCTACTTGTAGTAGTCAAGCCTCTTAAATGCAATTTTGCAGTGGTGGCGAGCAAACGAGGCCCAGTACCCCGTACTTGCAAAAATGGCACACTATATTCTTGCAATTCCTATATCAACAGTGACTTCAGAATTTGTGTTTAGCACGGGAGGACGTAGTCTTAATGCATTTTAAAGCTCATTATCCCCGAGAATAGTAGAGACTCTGATATGTGCGCAAAATTGGTTGAGAGATAACAATGACATATGTTATCGAAATCAAGATGATGGGACAAAAGACTTAGAGACACGCGGTTTACAAATGTGATATTTATTTGATTTTAATTTATGTCTAACTAATTAATCATTACAATTATTTAAATACGTATGCTATTTTTATTAATGCAGAGATGAAATTGAATCTTGAAGTTATGATTGAGTGGATCAACAACTTACGTATCCGTGATGAAGACATTGCTTCTTGCAGTTGATAATGATAACAATATAACATGCTCAGCTAGTTTTTTGGACTATGTTGGTTTTTTGATGTTTGAACTATGTTGGTACGAGATATTTTAAACTATGTTATGTTGATGTTTTGAATTATGTTGGTGTTGGTGATTTGAATTATTTTGAACTATGTTGGTGTTGGGGTTTTGAATTATGTTGGTGTGTTAGATATGATTAGTTGATAAACCATATTGTTGAACTATTTGGTGTTGTTGTGTCGGTGCTAGTTAATTAGTAGGTGTTAATTGTTAATTGTACTCTCGGTCTTGGCTCTCCATTTGGCTGTTTTGGGTTGATATCTTTAGAATTTTTTAAATTTGCACCTGCCTTTGATAATATTTATTAACTCTTTAAGTAAATGTTTGACTTGGGTTAGGGTCGATGTATGTCTGTGTCTGTGTCGCCTAGGTTGGTTGCTAGGCAGTTTCTTATATCAACATGAACTTTGTCAAATGATATTTTTTTTTATAATAATAAAAAAAATTATTTTTGGGACTTGGAAAAACCCAAGGCCTGAAGTCCCAAATATTTTCGGGACCACAGGGTCGGTAAACCAATCCTGTTCCAAAAATGGGACGGGCTTGGGACTCAGGAGTACCTGAGCCCTAAGCCCAATTGCCCAACCCTAGTTGGTCTAGTGGTTAAAGATTATTTTTGTAAGGACAGATTTCAGTTCAAACTCAAGCTGAACCCACCCACAATAGCAGGCCCAGGCCCAATAACTGGTCTGGCCACAGTATTTGGGCCGGACCCGCAGAACCATCAGAGCCGGACCTGGCCTCTGGCCTGCTCAATATGTGGGACCAATTTCTTCTGTGTGCATGCTAATAAGCTTTTTCTGCATTATACTATACAATAACCCTTGTAGTAGGCCTTGCCCGGTTCGCTGCGCGCCTCTGGTTAGGGTTTAAATTGGTAATAAACCTTGCATCTCGAAGTTCTCGATTATCTTGCACTCTCTCACAACTTTGATTCTCTAAGAAATTGCGTTCTATTAGCTCTCCAGTTCTTACGGCTTAGATCTAATGGCTCAGAGCAACAC
>JAOWBN010182525.1:0-16796 GCA_028565015.1 Pinguicula moranensis
GAGTTGATACGAATGGTCATTAGTGTCTAAGGAACAATCTGTCTAGCATCACCATATTTGCCTGGGCGATTACATTGTGTATGTAATCAAATATTGTATGGCTTAAAGGGATGCGTAGCTATCGGTGATGCAAAGAGGATTTGGGATATTGTTACCTTGAAAGTGTCATGTTAATTAGATGCTGACTTAATATGACACTACTAGTTACTTTTGATCGCAGGACTCACTACTCGTATGAAGCGTCGAGAGAGATTTAAAGATTTGTATTACAACTTGTGTAGCCGAGTGGGAGCTGTTGGACAAAACGTCCAAAACGTTTTGTGACGTTTTGAAGTACAAAACGTCCAAAACGTTTTGTAACATTTGGAAGGACAAAACGTTTTGTAACGTTTGGAAGGAAAAACGTCCAAAATGTTTTGTGCTTCAAAATACCATTAATTCTGTATTAATGGATCCTAATTATGTATTAGGATTTGCCCCTATAAATAGGTGATTCCGGAACCTATTTTCGACACACGAATTTTACATATCTCATGTGTTGAGAAACAAGTCTAAATTCTCTCGAATCGCTGCCTCGCTATCTCTGTAGGAGAGTTTTGAGTTCGTGGATTCATCGGGACTTTTATAGCCTTCGATTCTGTTCGTGTCACAATCAACCGGAAGGACTACGATCCAAACCGCTTCCGCATAAAGGTACGGAATTTATTTCACGTACTTGTTCGATACGTTCTAATGGTTTTTAGGATATACGATCCACACATTCCAACAAGATTATGAAGAATAGAAATGCACAGGAATGAAACACACAAACTTACGAACAGAAATCAATGAAGCCATGGACAAATCCTCACAGTTCAATCCAGTTGATAAAATATCATCAATGATTCAAATAATCTAAAGAAAATGTTATTTAATCCAAAGATGATGAAAAAAAATTGAACTTCAAAGGGCAATAGATTCATCATTTGTTAAGCCAGTCGAGAGATCAAATACTACCAAACAAGTGCATGATATACGTTTAAGCCTCACATAAGTTTACTATCAAATGCTCTCCGTACAGAATGACGCCCCACGCCCTATTTCGTCGGAATAATCCCTCTTCGCCGGACAACTCCATATGAGCTGCCTTTTTTATATCGCCCGGGTGCACTCGGCGGTAGGTATGCTCCGGTGGTTTGTGCTCTTGGTTGGAGGTGTGTTATTACTGTTTTCGTCTACTCTGTGCCTTTTCGGCATGAGACAATCTGAATTTTACACTGGTATAAACCTTTTTATACCTGGTTGGGTGAGCTCACAGGTAGGATCAACCTGCATAAAGGAAAGAGGTGTCGAGTAAAATAGTTCTGCAAGCTCCTCCGACGGAGACGTTAGTTGGAGATTCTGATAAATCTGGAGATATCAATGTCGGTACATCATCGGTCCCGAAAAACTCTGAAAATATTTTGACAAATAAACAAAGCTCATAAGTAGAAATCAAAACTGCTCCTCCAATAGAAGGAGAACGCGATTGGACCAAAGTTAAAGGGCGAAAGCAAAACCCGGCCAAGAAGCTTCCAAAATATAGTGAAACTTCAAACAAATCCAGTCTCTTACCACTTCACAAATTTTCCAGAATCTTGGAGCAAAAATGAGATGTGGCAGGAGGAGAGGTTCTGATTAAACTCACAACATCTGAAAATCAGTCTCGCCTTATCAACGATCATGACACGATCACCAAATTATAACTTCATTCCCTGAGACCGTGGAAGCTATTAAATGGGAAAATGGCAGATAAGAGGAATTCCACTGCACTGTTGGTACGAGCAATTTTTTTTACAGAAATAGCGAATTGTTTTGGCTCCTTGATTACTATTGTTGAGAAGACATTGTTCCAAACTGAAATGATCTATTGTCGTATTCAAGGGCTAACAAATCTGAATCATATGATTTTCGAGACAATTGAGATTGTGACGAGGGATGAAAATTTCAATATCCAGATGTATGAAGAACAATTTGCATTTCTTACTACTACAGGTTGGTTTCCTCAACGCCACCGAAATCCACTGGGGGAGGACTGACCTGCTTTGCATAAAGAAAAATGGGTAGTGAAGGAGAAGTCCGGTAAGGAAAAAAATTCCTGTAACTAATGGGAATTAGTAGCATCCAATCCTGAGTTATTGCCGGACAAAGGACCAATGTTGCCGAAGTTACTGAAGAAAATACAAATTTTTGGCAGGACACAAATCACAAGAAGAAAGGCTCTGAAAGCAATGTTTTGGGGCAAGTTCTTACTGGAAAGGAGCATAATTACACAGTCAAAAACTCTGACTTCAACAACTCCTCCAGAGATTAAGCTCAATGCGGGTCTGCGGGAAATCAACCACTCTGTATCAAATCTTGTAATTGATTTGCTGCAGAAGAACCAGGTGGGTCCAAGTGAGTCAATAATTTTCGACGGAAATGAAAACAATTATGATTTGAATGACATAAATGATTGATAGACGTCTGATTTGTTGTGTAATAGATAAACCCAAGCATACCAAGAGAAATCATCTATAACTACTACACTGTGTTTAAATCCTAAATTGGAAAAAACAGACGTAGACCTAACATCTTAATGTATTAACTGAAGTGGACGACTCGATACTCTCTTGGATGACCCAAAGGGATGTTATTTATTCTTTTCCAATTGACAAGACTTGCAAAAGTTTACTATTTTATACTACAAAATCCTGAAAGCGGTAAAGAACATTGACTAATAACTTAAATAACAATATACTTAGCAACTTGACCTAACCGGCTATGCTAGGTTGAAAAGGAGGTTTGACACCAACCATAATAGAGATAACACGTTTAACATTTGAGGAGATAGACCCCAGGTGCATTGGATACAAATCATTTTAGTTGGTTCCTGCAAGAGTGTTGTTCCCGTCTTCATGTCCTTTACCAAAAAACAAGATTTAGGTAGAACAAAGAAGTAATCATTATCCCAACAAAATTATAAATGGAAAAGAGTTTAGCATATGCATTTGGACAATGAAGAACACAATATAGATGAAGAGATTTATGGATAGAAGGGTAAGTGATGGTTCCAGTGTATTGTATTTTCAAACCTCGTTCATTACCAACAATGACCTCATCATCCCATATTAAATTTCTTGCATAGAAAGGTGACCAAGGTCGTTAGTGATATGAAGATTTGCTTTACTTTCTGCACACTACACGTCATTTTCATAAGTAGCATTAGTCCGAGCGACCATGACAGCAAATTGAGCTCGATGGTGATACCCCACATAAGAATGATACATGCGATTAAAGCAATACAAATATTAAAGACTGGTTCCACAAAAATATCTGACAAGCATAAGGATTGAATTCTTCCTCGGCAAGAGGTGGAGGAACATGTCGAGGGCCATGACTCCCTAAAGAAGAACCACGACCTTGTTGAGAGGACGACTAGACAAAAGGGATATGATTTGGGACAATTGGAGCAAATCGGCGTCCACCAGGCTTATGCATATTACGTCCACCAGGCCCACGAGACTACACACCATTATGATAAGCATGATTATCATAAACATTTGATCCTTCAAGCCTACCAGATGAGGGCCATAACTAGTTTGGCCACTAGATCTAACAGCAAAACCTCCAGGGGACCCATCACCGGCTGCCTAGATTGAAGAACCAACCACTAGACTGCCCGTGATGATTGAATAACGCCATGGAATGATCGTTTTCTCACTGGTCTTCCATCAGACTTTCATAACTACAGAGTTCGTTCTCAAAACTATCAAAAGACAACATAACATCAATCCGCTTCCATGAAACATTTGAGAATATTGGGTTAAAAGCTAGATTGAGGCCACTAGTGATGTAGCTGATTAGGTCATCATCATCAATTGGGTTCCCGACAGCGGTCAATTCGGTTGCAAGCAATTTTGCAGCAAAAATAAAGTCCGTGTAGAACTGAGAACCGTGCTTCAAATTTGGAATCATTCGCTTCAGATTAATGATTCTTGATTTAGATTCAGAAGAGTACTTATTGACCAGGGCAAAACATAGTTGGTTGGCCATTTTCATAGTGAACACGTGAGACAAGATTTTGGCAGGTATGGAGTATGCTAGAAGACCAAGAAAAATTGATTCATTTTAATTCAATTTGTATACTTTGGATTGATGTCACCAGGCTCAAATGTTGCAACCTTGTCATCAACATTATCAACCTTTACATACTTGGCTAGACATGGGACCGATCCATCTGTTATTACCATTAAGTCATTACTACATAGAATAGAGTAATCTGCTCCAACGAAACCAAATAGTTTGTACCGTCTAGTTTGATAGACTTGATGGGAGCAATACTAGGAGCCGCCAACATTGGGAAGTTGGAGGAGGCCATAACGGTATGCATGAATGTGTATAATCAGCACCAAAATAGTGGAGCAGTCACCGTTAGGAACCTAGCCGTCGGCGATCCGAAAATAAAGACAAGAGGTAGGGACATACCTTAATCAGCACCCAAATCCACTTGAACACAACACTGGTGAATAAAGAGAATAGAATTAGATCAGTACACTTTAATTGAAGGGAACAACATCAAAAATTTGCTTTAGTAGGAAGGTTGTGATACCATGAAACAAAACTGCACTGAAGCAAAATACTGGGTGGTTCTTCAATAAATCTCACCTCTAGTCATGTATACTTATTTATAGATCACAAGATTATAATCCTATTTATAATAGAATCCTACATTAATCACAACTTCTATTCTACTCCAGAGTATCACCTTGATTAAGAGACTTGAAAGAGTAGACATCCTCATGACCATTCTCTTGAGTGGTCTTTATCAGTTGCCACGTGGGAACTTGGTGACCTATACGCAAAGCAGGGGAATCTCTTTGATGCCGACAGAGTCATCAATTTTGGATATGAACATAAACATAAATTCTTAATGATATGCAAAGCAGGACATAATATTGTATAGATTTGAATTCATAGGATTACAAATACAATAAGATTTTCACAGTAAGAACTTACCTGATGCAAAATTAGAATCGGCCGTCAGAGATCATTACAAGGATGCAAAGAATAAATTGATTTCTCCATCTTGATCTTTCTATAATCACACATGACCTAATTGATTGAGTTCTTTGCTTTTTTGTGCTTTTATGTGTGTATCTTTCCTAGGGTGGATCAATTTATATTAAGAAAACTTTCATTTGGTAAATCCATCAAGTTACTAAAAATTGAAAAGTCTTTATTTATCCATTAAAGGTAATTATAGTGATTTCCTTAAATATCTGGATGTCAATCACCTTCAAAATTGGGCCAAATTATTTAGTTTTAATTAGTGATTAAACTAACGGCTAAAATCTTACATCCTCCCACGTGGCCCGATGGAAGATAAATCATAACCTTATCATAACTCTTAAATGTGCATGACATCATGATTACCATACAATAATGAACTGCAGATGTGAGTTATCCCGGTCATACATTCTTTAAGTTACATACTTCCTTCCATATACTACGGCGTCAACAATTCCATTATGATAGGCATTAATATATTATAATAGACAAATTGTGTGTACACATCAATAAACAAAGAATAAATTGATGGATATCAGAAACACATTAATTAAACTCAGAGAGTCTCAACATCATAAAAACATCATTCATCAATACAACGAAGACCCATTCTATGTACATGTTCTTTGAGTGTCTTAGCTTAGGTTGAAAGCCCTTAATCATGAGATCAGTTCTAATATGTTCAATATATACTCATTTTTTCTCAACTTCCTCCTTGGCGGTAAAGTAATTCACTTCCATGTGCTTAGAACCTTTCGAATATTTATCATTTTTTGGAGAAACTGCTGTAGAATCATCACAATACATTTTCAGCGACTTAGTAATGTGTGGACTTCCCAAGTCCTTAAATAAAAATTTGCAACCATAATAAATGAATTTTGGGCTCAAAACATGCCACAAATATTTCTCCATATTAGATAATGCAATGACAGATTGCTTAGTACTTTTCCATGATATGACTCCTTCAGCAAACAAAATTAGTAGCCAAAAGTGGATTTTCTACTATCAAGACACTCGGCATAGTATGAATCCATGTATCCAAATCACTTCCCACTGATTAGATCTCCTATACACAAGCATGTTGTCCTTTGTACCTTGAATGTAATGCAAACTTTCTATGCAATCTTCCAGTGATCACTTCCAGGATTACTTTGATATCTGCCAATTATTCCAACATAAAAGCTAGTGTCGGGTCTTGTGCATGTCTGAACATACATTAGATTGCCCACAACAAAAGCATAAAGAATTGATTCCATTTCTTTCCGTTCCATATCACTCTTTGGACATTGCATGAAACTATTTTTTTTTCCATTTCTGAATGAGAACAATTCCTTTAAACAATTACGTATATTGAATTTCTCAAGAACTCTTTTGATATAGTTTTTCTAAGACAATCCCGTCATCCTTGTGATCTATCACGAAATATTTCAATTCCTATCATATAGGATGCCCCTCACATATCTTTTATTTTGAACTTTTTGAGAATTTTTTTCGTCTCACGTAATATACCTAAATCATTTGCAGCAAGTAAGATAAGATCAATATATAGGACTAAGAAAATAAACTTACTCTCACTAATATTTTGGTATATGCACTGATCAGTGATGTTTTCTTGAAAACCAAAAGATCTAACGGTGTTCCCAGTAATGGGTGGTCGTTGTCCGCTACTGGCACCTTTATACGAATGGATGGGATGGTGGGCTCTGCCATCGCAATTTCGCCATCCGTTAATCAATTATCCGCTATATTGTAGAGGTGGCGGTGGTGGTGGCCGAGCCACCACTACCACCATTGAAAAAAGAATCAAATCTAAGATAGAACAAGGGAAATAAAATGCTAACCAGAATCGAAGAGGCTATAATAAATGCGGACAGCTAAAAATGTTCAGCCATGTGTGAAATTGAAATGAATTCCCTTGGATTCTTGTCCCAAAAATAGGAATCAAAGTTGTAATAAATGAGGATAGCTGAAAAGCGATTCTATAGACACAAGAAGCGACAATGGAGAATTGCATTAATGACCTCGAGACAAACAATATTGAATTCCCTCAAATTCTTTTCCCAAAAATAGGAATCGAAGAGGCTTTCATAAATGCTGTCTAGTCAATGCTACAACAACCTAAACGTAAACCCAATTTAGAATGAAAAACTCAATAGCACAGCTTTGTGCAATCTCAATCGGAATTTGTCCCTAAATGACAAAGATGTAAAAACTTCAGCATGATTCCACCTCTATCTCCTCTACTATGCAAAGATTAAAGACAAAATCCCTGAGAGGGTATTCAAGAATTCATCGGCTTGACTGTAGAGAGAATGATGAGAAATAACTGAAGAAGCCGAGGTCAAGTCAAGCTGAGAGAAGTCTATGTTAAGTCGCTATCCATATCTGCTCCTGAAATTAGTAAGAAGATCTCGCAAAATCAGAAAACCATGGTCCCAGTTCTGAGCCTAGCAACAGAAATGAGATGTGCTGTGCAGAACCCAGCGGGCTAAGACAATCCTCTAAACTTGAACAAATGAGTTCTAGTCTACCTTCTGACAAGCTTCTTCAACCATTGTCAGACAAAGTCACCGCTCCTTATGGGTTGAGTCAAATTGGACGTCAAAGTAATAATATTTCGGCCCAACAAGGCAAATTCACTGCCTTATTGGCTAATCAATATGAGGATTTGGGTCTAGATCCACTTTCGCTATCTAAGGTAATCGCTGAGGATGGATTTAACATGAATATCTTAAATATGGGTCGGCTTGAAAATGAGATATCTCCTCGTACTGTAGATGAATCTTCCCAAAGCTCGCAGAATTTTGATCCATTTGGAATTATGCCATTGCTGCAACTTACGCCTAATTCTCTTGCTGAAAAAGAAAAAAGAGCATTTCATCACTTCGGACCCTAAAGCAACCTCTGCTCTAAAACTTCGTGAGCATACTCGGAAGATTCAGGAGCATTATATCCTAAATTTTGAAAATCTCTCTGATGAACTGGATACTGCTATTCAAAAGTATACTCCGACAAAGGAAGCTGAGGAAGTAGTGGATTTGGCTCTGGAAATTGGGGTATCAATCAATTCACCGCGTGAGGAGTTAACTCGCAGAATAGACAAAATGAATATGGGGGATTCACTATCAATGCTCAAAAAACAGTCAAGAAATTCAGTCTCAGCGCCGAATTTCTCGTCCAGCTAATGCGTATTATCTCATACAACATCTGAGGCCTTGGGCTCCCGAGTAAAAAAACTGAAATCCGAAATATGGTCCGTTCTCAAAAAGCTGATGTGGTTATGATACAGGAAACGAAAATTCAGTAGATAACCCCTTGGATATGCAAGCAGTTATGGCCTGATGATGATTTCGACTGGAGATACAGTGAAGCAGTAGGCAGCTCCGGAGGCTTGTTGATTATTTGGCACAAACGTTCCTTCAAGATCTCTACTTATTAGAAGGACAACAATATCTTGTGTGTAGAAGGTATTTGGGATTCTAACTCAACTCCTGTGCGGATATTGAATATCTATTCCCCAGGATCTTTGAGGTTGAAAAGATTAATATGGTCTACTATAATTTCAAAAATCTCAGAAGACAGAGGTGCCTGCTGGTGCATTGCAGGAGACTTCAATGCTATACGGGCAACTGATGAAAGGGTGAGTAATGCCACGACAAATTTGTCTGAAATAGGTGAATTCAATGCTTTCATTCTTGACACAAACCTGATAGATTTACCACTACAGAAGGCCCGCTTTACATGTATCTCAAGAAGTGGCGCCTGCTGTAGCCGTATTGACCATTTTCTTTTATCTGAATCATGGTTGGAGCGGTGGCCGGACTTGTTTAAGTTGGGATTGGATCGTGGTCTATCTGACCATAGACCCCTCTTATTGAAAAGTGATGAAGCTAACTGAGGACCAAAAATCTTCCGAACCCTGAATTGTTGGGACAATGATGATGGATTTGAAGATTTTGTAAAGACAGAATTGTGCTCTCTGCGGGTGAAGGGACTAAGCAGTTATGTATTGCATGAAAAATGAGACAATTGAGGCACAAACTTAGCATCTGGAACACAAATGTCTTTGGCAGAGTCGATAGAAAATCTGAGCTCCTCAAAATGCAGCTAGCAAACTTTGATACAAAGGCAGAGCAAGATTGTTTATCTGAAACTGAACTAGTGACTAGACATCAATTATGGGTGGAACTACAACGATCTCTATTAAATCAAGAAACCTTGCTAAAACAGAAGTCCCGTACTAAATGGATTCAGGATGGTGACAACAATACGAAATTCTTCCATGCTAAGGTTCAAGGTAACCTAAGGAGAAATGGCATAAGAGGGCTTTACTTTGAAGGTGTTTGGACTGAAAATGTTGAGAGTGTGAAATCTGGCATCAGAGATTATTTTGCTACTCATTACTCATCAGAAAATTGGAAACGTCCATCTCTGACCCTTCCAGCAAACTCAGTACTCACTGCTGCCGACAATGATTTCCTTATCTCTGAATTCTCTGAAGCTGAGATCAAGGCTACTGTCTGGAGCTGCGCAACATCTAAAAGTCCTGGCCCGGATGGATATAACTTCCACTTCATTCAAAAATTCTGGGATATCCTGAAATTTGATTACATATATTTTATCAGAGATTTCTATCGCACAGGGCGTCTGTCAAAAGGGATCAATGCCACATTTATAACTCTGGCACCTAAGATCTCCAATCCGAACACTCTGGAGCAATTCAGACCTATATCCTTAGTCGGGAGCGGTTACAAGATCCTATCAAAGCTTCTTGCAAACCGCATGAAATTGGTGATGCAAAAGATTATCTCTTCCAATCAAACTGCATTCATTGCTGGAAGACAAATTCTAGATGGGGTATTGGTGGCCAATGAGGCCATTCATAACATCAAGAAATCAAGAAAAGCTGCAGTGTTGCTGAAAGTTGATTTCTCAAAGGCCTTCGACACTGTTGATTGGAATTTTCTGCTCTCTATGCTGCTGAAGCTCGGATTCTGCAGTGTGTGGACTTCTTGGATCAGAGAATGTATCTCTACTTCTTATGCTGCGGTGTTGATCAATGGGAGTAGCTCCGGCGAATTTAAACTCAATCGTGGATTACGCCAGGGGGATCCTTTATCCCCATTCCTCTTCCTTGTAGTGGTAGAAGGCTTGAGTTTATTGCTGAACAGGGCTGAAACTCTGGAAAAACTAACAGCAATAAAGATGGGAAGTGTGTCTCTTTCTCACCTCCAATATGCTGATGATACCTTATTGTTTGCTGCAGGAACTCGAAGTAATATCACAGTCCTGAAAGGTATCTTGAGAATCTTCGAACTTATCTCCGGGCTCTCAATAAACTTTAACAAAAGCCGGCTGTATGGCATGAACTTGGCAGCAGAAAAAGTGAACAGCTATGCAGGATTATTAAACTGCCAGGCAGCTTCTTTACCATGCTCATACCTCGGCCTTCCTTTGGGCGACAACCCTCGTAGACTGAAAATGTGGAAACCAGTGATCGATGTGATCAAAGGAAGGATTCTGAAGTGGGATAACAAGTATTTATCCCTGGCAGGCCGAGCAACTCTTGTGAGGTCAGTGGTTACTAGTTTGCCAGTGTACTACCTTTCTCTGTTCAAAGCCCCAAAAAAGGTGATAAAAGCTATAGAAGGAATTCTGAGTAACTTCATGTGGAGACAAAACAAATCTAGTGGGCGCCCAATCCATTGGGTATGTTGGAATGAGGTGTGCTAGCAATGGTCTGATGGGGGTTTAAATATAAGAAATATGACTAAGATGAATTAAGCGCTACAAGCCGAATGGTTATGACACCTAAGAGTGGAACCTAAGAGTCTTTGGTGTAAAGTGATCCAAACCAAATATTATAAACCCTCTGATCTCCTCAGTGACTGGAGTCTTCTAACGCTACCAGATGCCACTTCAGCTTACTGGAGAGATATTTGGCAACAGTCATATGAAACTTGGTTTATCAACAATTTAAATCTGATCATGAGGCGTGGAGACAAATCGTTATTGTGGCGATACAATTGGATGGGAGACAGATGTCTGGCTCTGCGGTTTAGAAAATTATACAGTTTAAACTTGCAACAAAACAGAAGAGTTGGAGAGATGTCACAGTTTCACCAGAATAATTTAAATTGGGAGCTGAGTTTTCGAAGGCCTTTGAGACCTAGAGAAAATAATGATCTGGATGAGCTTCTACAGACGTTGTCTTCGGTTAGAATAGAGCAAAATGATGAAGATTTTTGGCTTTGGGATAACTCAGATTCCGGCTGCTACACTGTTGCATCTGCCTACTATATTCTGCGGCAGCTCCTCACAATCCAAGGTACAGACAGATCATCACTATCCAAGATATGGGGTAAAATTTCACCTCAAAGAATTCAAATGCTCTGCTGGAGAACCTTGCAAGATAGGATTCCTACAACGGATAATCTGATAAAGAGAGGTGTAAGCATCCCTGAAGCTATGCAGATGTGTGTAATGTGCGGTGAGGATCTGGAAACGACACACCATTTATTCCTTGGCTTCTCAAATGCCTTGGATCTTTGGACTGAAGTATATGCCTGGTTTGGACTCCAATATTTTGATTGCTTGAATATTCAGCAGTAGTTCACAAACCATATGCTACTTGTTGCTGACAAAGACGGATTATAGATATGGAAATCAATATGGCAAGCGATAATCTGGTATTTGTGGACTGAAAGAAGCGCGGTGCGATTTGACTCAGAAACACAAAACTTTCAGCCTCTCGAATGGGTGAAAATAAATACATGGCTCTGGCTCAAAGCGCATAACATTCCACACAGGGGCCTAACAGTTGGGGACTGGCTGCGTGCCCCATGGTGCTGTTGTAAGATGAACTTTGCAAGTTTGAATTTTCTTTAGTAAATTCATATCCTGGTACTAGTATCAGAGAGAGTCTCTCCATGCTAGTATTTTAGCGGCTGTACATCACTGTTTTGATGTTAATAGAATTTTAATTACCAAAAAAAAAAAGTCAAGGTGAGAGAAATGAAAACCACTATGTGTCTATGTTTAGGGTTTTGAAATTTGAAGTCATGTTTGAATAAATAAAATTCCTATTTTTTATTTTATTAATAGCGATAAATGGACATTCGGCCACCACCACCGTTTGCATAATGGGTGGCTGATTTGAATTTGCTATGGCTACTGTCACGTCCACCGCCACCACTAGTGGCGATGGTAGCGTTGGCGATAATGGTGGAGGAATTTCGTCACCATGGCCACCCGTTAAATAACCCTAGTGGGGCTTGTTTAAGTTCATATATTTACCTTATAAGTTACACACCATGAGAGCCTTTTCTTCAATTGAAAAACCTTCAAGTTGGTCCATATTAACCTCTTATTCAAGCTCTCTATTCAGAATGACTATTTTCACGTCTATTTGGTGTAGCTCTAAATAGTAATGAGTCTTTGTTAGAGGCTGATGAAATGTTTCTTTATAATCAATACTATCCTTATGAGTGTAACCTTTGACAACAAGTCTAACTTTTTATCGTTTGATGTTGCCATTTGAGCCGCGTTGGTCTTAAAAACCCATTTGCAGTCAACTCGTTTAGAACCTTCTGGCGATTTGATGAGATCCTAGACTTTGTTCTGTTCCATAGATATCATCTCTTCTTTCATGGCATTAAACCATTTTTCAGACTCAATACTTTCTATGTCTAGTGAAAAAAAATTGGTTCTTTATTGATTCCAATATTCTTTCAAATAAACCATATAGGCATGAGGAATAGTTGACATATTTTTTTATTTCAGTCATCTTAATGGCATTACTTGTGGTTCATTATCATCATACAGTAGTGTCTCATCATTCAAATGTTGGAAAAACATTTTGTGTTATTGATATGCTGTGTAGAGTGGATACTATCTTTCCTTCCAGCTAGCTACACTACCTAGATATGGGGATCAAAGAAAAATCCAGTAACTAAGCAGGCGAGCAGGCTGAGCTATGTACTAATCCTAGTGATTGATATGCTAACAATTATGACTCCTGTTTATCATCAAATGCAAACTGATCTGAGTAAAGCTCAAGTGATGACTCTTGTTAATTAAAAAAAAGCATTTGAGGCAACCTGAGAAACTACAAGTTTGGATTAATGTTGTTTCAACTCTATTCATAGAGTACGTGGTGGTTAAGCAGGCAAGGATTGTAATTTTTCAAGCTTACAGGGGAAGTTGAACTATATGGATGTGGTCTTTTTCCTTCTTCTTTTTTTCCTTTTGTGTTTCATCTTGTTGTATTTTCTATTTCTTTTCTTTATTTGTTTCCTCTTTCATACTTGTACATAAACTTTTGTTTCTTCATAGTGAATTTTTGGCATAACAAAAAATATATTTTATGTTAATGTGGATAAATGAATATTAATTGATACAAAAGTATTTTCTTTAACTTCCTTCATACCCACAACCTCTTTTATGGCACTCCCACTAACTTCACAATTTTCAAGGAATCTAGCATTACCAGTTTCAACAATTCTAGAACTATGATTTGGACATAAAACATATATCCTTTAGATATCTCTGGATAACATTTAAAGTATCCGCTGATTATTCGATAATCTAATTTTGTTTCATGTAAGTTATATATTCTTACTTTCGTTTTGCAACCCCAAACATGCAGGTGCCTTAAACTAGGTTTCCTCACAGTCTACAACTCAAAAGGAGTTTTAGGAAATGTCTTGCTAGGAACCTTATTCAATAAATACACGCCGATTCTTAGTGCATACATCCACAAAGATATAGGTAGTGAGGAGTTATTCATTATACTCGTAACAATATCCATTAAAGTTCGATTACGCTTTTTTGCCATGCCATTTTGTTGAGATATTCCTGACATAGTATACTTAGCACATATGCCACAAGCTTCGAGAAACTTTGCAAATGGACATGGACATTGTCCTTTCTCATTATGTCTTTTATAATATTCACCATCTTTATTTGTCCAAGACTTTTCTATTTAATTGCCTTTGAACTTCATGAACATACACCTCAAGAAAGTTAACTGCTTGAGATTTCTTTATTAAGGGAATAGATATAACCATAATGTGAAAAATCATCAATAAATGTGATAAAATAGTTTTCTCCGCCAGAAGATAGAACATCAAAAGGTCCACATATATTAGTATGTATTATTTCAAGAAGTTGAGTACTTCTTGTGGCACCTTTTTTAGTATGTTTGGTTTGTTTTCCCTTAATGCAATCCACACATACTCCAAGAAGTAAAATCTAGATTTAGTAGAATCTCATTATTTACCAATCTTTCTTTGGATACATGACCCAAACGTTTATGCAACAAAAAGAAGAATTTTCATTTAGCATATTGCACTTAATTCCAACATTGCCATGGGTAACAATTAAGGATTCCATAAAAATATTATCAAGTTTCAATTTATATAAACCATTAATAAGAATCCCATAACCAACAATAACATTGTTCTTAAGTAAACTGAAACGTCCATTCCCAAACTTAATATCAAACCCATAAGCATTAAGTTTTGGAAAAGAAATAAGGTTCCTAGAAATTGAAGGTACATAAAGAATTTGAGGTAGGTATAGGTGATAATCAGTATCCAAGACCAAACAATAAGTCCATATACCTTCAATTGGAGCCTTCATACAATTTCCCATGTGTAGAAAATCTTCATTTGGATTTGTTGGATTGTTAGGAATCCCTTTCTTTTCTAACCAAGCTTTACGCTTCTGGCAGTCTTTCTAATGATGTCCTACTTTCTTACAAAAGCAGCACCTATCTGTTGTGCATTACTTATCCTCAACATGAGAGCCATCGTCCATGTTATTCTTTCTTTTGAACTTGTAAGGTTTTGACTTAAGTGCTTTCCCAACTCCTTGAGTCACAAGATTGACGAAATGACTCCTTTGATTTTTTTTAATCATGTTTCCTTCTCAACAAGCTTTCTGGACAATTAAGTTGCATCTCATTTATCTTTCATGGCATTATAATTTATATGAAATTGTCCATAATGACGAGATAATGAGTTCATAACAAACTATTCAAGAAAGGAGAAATTGACCGTCATTCCTAAGGAATTCAATCTCGCTGCAACGTTAGTGATCTTAATAATGTGCTCTTGCATTCCTTTCGACTCATTAAACTTCATGGTCGTAAATTGTGCCATAAGAGTACCATCGAGTGCCATAGAACGGAAACGTTCTTCCACAAGTTTAAGATATTCTCTTGAACTTTCGGTTTGTGGGATAGTGGTCTTGATGTTGTTGGCAACAGTCATTCGCATGAACATAAGGCTCAAGTTGCTCGATATTTCCCATGATTTATGGATTGTCTTCTCTTCCTCACTACTTCAATGAGTAATAGCAGACTTATCTTTCAATAGTGCCAAGTCAAGGTTCAAAACACCTAAATGAAACTTGACTTGTCGCACCATTCAGAGAAGTTCAACCTGTTAAAGATCGTAATAGATGACGTTTGTGAATAGAGCGAGATAGATGCAAAATAAATCATAAAAACTCAAATATTAATTTCAAATAATTAGGTACCATAGCAATCATTTTGGTATATACTAAGATATACTATCATAATTAATTGCTAATAAACTTTAATAGACAAATAAAACATTCAATCAAATATATTTGTTACCTCTGAACATCCAAATATATCCAACAATATTATTTACCTTCATTATTCCTATTATTCATGGAATGGATTTACCTTTGGGCAAAATCTGAGTCCAAATGAATGGTAAGAATCAATTATCCATTTTTCATCAAAAACATTTCAACATGGATATTGACAATAAATATGTTAACTTGACATCTATGAAAACTTTATAATTTGGCCACTTTGGTGACTAACAAATATATTCATAATACAAATATCAATTAAAGTGCATAAATAATTAACATTGATCTATGGCAAACCAAACAAAATAGTTCATCAATCATATAATATGAACAAACAATACACCGTATAATATATACATACACAACAATATAAGATCAATAAATTAGGCATAAATATAATCCTAAAATTTCCAAAATAATGTTTGGTCAGATTAATCAGCCGAAGAAACCAGACCTTTATTCAACACAAATAATATTATGCGAATCATAAACAAGATAAAGATTATTCTTGTCCTAATAAAATAGAAGACGTCCTATTTCATTTAAAACATAGATTTTTATTATTATAAAACTCACGAGAATAATTGTTTCATGAGTACCAACAGTAAATGGTTTCTAGTTTCGGCAACGGAACTTTAAGATAACATGAACATAGAATTTTATATAAGGTGGTAACAAAAAGTTTAATCTTCATAGTCTCATAGTTCCACGTAATATTCATATAAATCCTTCATTGTCACGTAAGCATTTAACACCCAGAAATTTATCATAAAAATAATGTAAATAACATCATTCTTGACCCGTGTTTTCCGAATCACTAGAACACCCATTCAATTTTGAAATTCGGAATAATTGTAAAATATAAATGAAGAAAACTTCTTGTGTTTTCGATACAATTCTTGATACATCTTTTTATAGAGGATTTTACGGAGACAACGCATGAATATCATTAATACAAAACACGCCGGCATGATATGCTTTTCCGCACTTTCTGACATTTGTTGAGATATGCTTTTCTTTGTCTGCTGCCGCACTTTCTGCCTTTGTTGACTTCATTGTTCAACACTCCCCCTCAAGATGGACGAAAAATATCAACTAAGCCC
>JAOWBN010182536.1:0-16795 GCA_028565015.1 Pinguicula moranensis
CCGAACTTTGCTATCTACTACGGTAAAGACACCTGGAGTCATTTGGCGACCTGCATAGCTGATGGTTGGAGATCAATGCTTAAAATATTCTCTAAGTGTTTGCTTAAAGGAAGTTTTCAACAATCTCATTGACATATGCTATAAGGTATACAGGCAGAGCTGAGTCCTTAACAATTTAATGACATGTGTAGTCATTAATATAGCATCCTGCGTAGCTGAGAGTTAAAGGATCAATTTCGCTCATCTCCTGAGTCTTCCTTAGCCATTATTTGTTATGAAGGAACTATCTAATATGCGAGTAGCACTTGATGTGTATAATCTCTTTTTGAACCCTGGCCTTCAGATTCAGACTCTAGACTACATGATTTTTTTTTTATCTTTTATCGTTTCTATTTTTGTAACTCTTACCCTTGGTAGGAAACTGTAAATACTTTTTATTCAATGAATTTTTGGCTTAGCAAAAATAAAAATAAAAACTATAGATGGTTTGCTTCCCTCTTCCAACAAGGTTTTATATGCACAGAGATGGACTAATGCCTTTGATATTGGCTAGAGTCCATCCAATGGTACGTTTGTGCAAATTTACTAGAGTCCATCCAATGGTACATTTGTGCAAATTAAGTACTCTCAACAAGATTTCTTCCTCTAGTTGTGATAGAGCACTCAAAATGATGACTGACAGTGTGTTTGTCTTACCCAATAATGCATATTTTAAATGTGTGGGAAATGCATTGCCCAACAAATGATTAATTGGTTGGTTAATAGACTACAACCAATGTGTGGGAAATGCATTGCCCAACATATTAATTATAACAACTAATGGTACTGTTTTTCGGTATTTTTAAGTTTAACATACACAAAGTAAATGATATTTTCTCTTGGATCGTAGATCTAGGGCAAGTGATTTCGCCACTTAGTGTTCTTGTGAGGTTCCTTCTTCAATTTACCCCTTTAATCACTTATCTAGTTGTTTTTTTGGTATGCCAAAATTTAATAATAGTAAAATAAGAGTACACATGAAGTATTTACAATGACCAAAAAACTATTTACACATCAATTTGTTTTTCCAACAAGCAGAAAAGAGTATGCGCATCAACAGAGATGTTCATCCCCTTCTTTGAGTTTCTCCCACATTCATTCATTATTGTAGATTGTTACTGGTTCAGAGCTTGTTAGGCGTCTTTATTGTCAAGTTATTAGAATCATGTGTAGCATCTTGTACACAACTCATCACTAGGCAAGTCATCATCTTATCAGCATTGAGTGGTTAGTCTAGTTAAACGTCCTGACTGCACCTTATCAATCCAAAATTGTTGTTTGTAGACTGTTACACATCTCTTTTGTAACTAGACTATCATTTGTTTTAATCCTTAGAGTTAAGAAGAATGAGGAGTATCTCATTATGTGGTCCAGAGCATCTCTATTTCTGGCAGTCCTTTTTGAGCTTGCTCTTCAACAGGGAACTGCAGGCATGCAAGTGGTTGCACCAACCAGTTTTTTCTTTTTTCTATTATCCCTAGCAAGATATATCTCTGAATCATATGTATTATGTTGTGTGTTTATCTCCGTGCCCACAAAATGGTATCTATTTCTTGTTTTCCAAATTTGCCAGATGATTGCAATCCAGATTGATTTCCATGCTTTAATATTGATTCTTGTTGGCTTAGCTTCTAGGTAGACCTGTAGTGTTGGTGTTTGTTGATCAATGTAAAGATATGGTCTATGTTTGAGTAGCCATTCTTTGATTTCCTTCTAAATAGACAAGGTTACTAAATATGTTCTATATATATGATCAACTATTTCCTGATCTGAATGACACATAAGTAAGATGACTTCCTGTCCCTATGGTATTATGTGCCTCTTTTGTAAGGCCATCTTTGTTGGTAGAACTTGCTAACTTGCCTTCCAAACTAGGAACATAGCTTTTTTTTGTGAGAATATGTTCCAGATGCATTTGTGCTTTTCTTTTTCCACAACTGTGAATTCATTTGTTGTTGAAACAAAAATGACATTGTATGCTTCCTTCATTGTATACTTCTTGTTACTATTTCCTTGGAAAGCATAATAGTCCTCTCCTGTCACCTTTGGGATTTTGTCCTGCAAAAGATAAAGTAGATTATTTAGTTCAGGAATATCATGGTCTTTTAAGGTTATCCTTCAGGTTAGTGTCCATATCCATTCACCATTCTCTCATTTGCCTGCCTCAGCAAAAGTGATGTTCTTGCTGCATGTTACCCTATACAGCCTTTCATAAATTCCTGTCAGTGATGCATTATTGCATCATTTGTCCGGCCAAAACCTGATGCCTTCCCCGCAGCCTACCTTGATCTTGGCTAGTTTGTTGGACCAATTAACACTTAAGGTTTCTTGTAACTCATTCCACCACCTAGATGCATACCTTCTTCCTCTTCTATATCCCCTCTCCCGTCTTGATTGCACCTGTGGCTTCTTAACTCACTAGGCTCTCCCACATTCATCAATCCATCCATGCCATACTTTGATTTCAGAATGTCCATAGCCAAATTTTTCTCACCTAATATGATTTTTTCACCCAACTTTCCAATCATGGCACTATTGAAAGAACTTATGTTACGAACTCCAAGTCCACCTTTCTTTATAGATATGGATATGTTTTTCCATTAGATCCAGCACATCCTTCTTTTTTCACAAAGACTTTTAGGATTACAAAAGATATGATATTATTCCATTTAGGGTTCCAACATAACCTTTTATACTATTCTACTTGGTCGAAGCCCACTACAAATATAAAACCCAACAAAGCCTCTTTAATTTTTTGGTTGAGTTATTACACTACCTACATGACCCTTAAAGAATCAATCCCTTTTGTTTTAGGCTTCGATTTCTTGTGAATCGACGCTAGCCTTGACTTGGAAGAGACTGAGACTTAAAGAGTTCATAAAGGTTCTAAAGGAGGTTCGAGAGGAAAAAGGCAAGTGTGGTGAGTGCATTATACTAGAAAAAAAAAAGAACGCAAACGCAAACAAGAGTGTTGAAACCCTTTTGAGAGAAACACCCGTGAGCGAGTGATGAGGTTTTCTTTCTACTAACATTTTTTGTGCTGGTACATTCATGGTTACTCACAACACACCCATAGGTTTGGAGGATGAGTTATCATCCATGGACGATGGAGGCCCTTACGGGGCAAATAAAAAGGTTCATGGAGGTAGGTAAAGCCACCTAAGAACAGGAGGGGTGATTGGAGGCACGATTACCTGAAGCTCAACCACGAGACGTCCAAGCACTACCCTGTGGCGACCATGGCCGAGAGCTTAGGACAATATAGATGGATTAGCCTTTCACGCTAAGGGGTTGAGGAGGTCTTGGTTTCCCACCTAGAAGGCCGAGGCATGCACCACCGAGGCAATATGACGAACCGCCGAGGCAGGATTAAGACAATGATCTTGGCAATGTCAAGGTGAAAATGCCTTCATTCCAAGGTAAGACAGATATTGAGCTATACCTTGAGAAGGAGACTAAGGTGTAGATGGTGTTCGGGTACAATACCTACATTGGGCGACAAAAGGTTAAGTTGGTTGCTATTGAATTCATCGATTATGCTATTATTTGATGGGATCAAGAGTTGACCAACCGAATGAGATATCATGAGCCCACAATAGAGACTTGGAACGATATGAAGGCATTAAGGAAGAGGAGGTTTGTGCCAAACCATTACTTCTAGATCTTGTACCCAAAGCAAGGCTTGAGCAACGCACGAAGACTCCGGAAGAATACTATAAAGAGATGTAAGTGGCATAATACAAGCCAACGTTGAGGAAGATCAAGAGACCATCATGGCGCGCTTTCTCCATGGACTCAACTAGGAGATTGTGGATGTGATTGAGCTCCGCTACTACGTTGAGATCATCGATATCCTCTACCAAGCAATTAAGGTAGATGATTTATTGGAAAGAAGTAGCTCATAGAGAGGAGCCTCTATGCTCACCCAGATTTTGTGGAAGACGGCTTCTACCAAATGGGATAAATGCAAAGCCGAGGAGTCCAAGGAGATCAAGCCTAAGCCCACATCCTCCATAGGTACAAATGTTCGTACCGCTACTTGAAATAGAGACATCAAATGGTTCAGGTGCTAAGGATTGGGGCACATCGCTAGCCAATGTCCTAATAAGAAAAAAATGGTGTTAAACACACAAGGGGGATATGAAATCGAAGAGGAACCCAAAAATGAGGCCAAGATCTATAGAGCTAGCCAAATTGAGTATCAAAATACGGTTGCTAGAAAGTTACTGGTCTCTCAAAGGGTCCTTAGCACCCAAGCTAGGGACGAGGGTAAAAGAAAAAGGGAGAACCTGTTCACTACAAGGTGCCATGTCCTTGGGAAGGTGTGCAATGTTATAATTTTTGGCGGGAGTTGCCTGAATGTAGACAACACCTACATGATGGAAAAGCTTGGGTTGAATCCAACAAAATACGCAAAGCCGTACAAGTTGCAGTGGTTGAATGATTGTGGAAAAGTACAAGTCAACGAGAAAGTTTTGCTTCATGTCACCATATGGAAGTATGAAGATTAAATCCTTTGCGAAGTTGTTCCGATGGATGTATGCCATGTCCTACTTGGACTCTCGTGGCAGTTTGATGTGAAGGCCAATTATGACGGCCAAACCAATAGGTACTCATTTACACAAAATAGCAAGACCATCTCTCTTGTACCATTATCCTAGAGACAAGTGCTTGAGGATTAATTAAAGTTAAACAAAAAAGAGAGAGCTGAGAGTGTGAAAAAATATGAGAGTACGAGTGGAAAAAAAGAAAGAAAGCTTGAGTGAAAAAAAAATGAGTGAAGATTTGAGTACAGAGAAAGACTCGAGAGAAAAGAGGAGAAAAGAAAAGAAAGAGAGTTTGATGTCCCTCAAAAGTGAGAGGAAAGAGGCCGTGTTTTCAATAAAAGCCTTCATTGTACTTTGGTATAAGGAGTTCTTATTTCTAACCCTGTTATCGGCTCATTGCTGAGCAGCATTAATTTTTTATTGTAGGATTACCAAGATGTGTTCTCAGAGGAGATTCCTCACGACTTGCCATCAATACGAGGGATTGAGCACCAGATTGACATCATACCTGGAGCTACACTACCAAACAAGTCGGCGTATCATAGTAGGCTGACCATTTTACCCTTAACTTTGGCTCCAAGATTCCGATGGAAGCTACTCTTCATGACATCAAACACTCTTTTGATGTGGAGTCAATAAACTTTCACTTTGTAGACTGAGGGAGATTTAGATAGGACAGGGAAGCTCTCATATGAGAACAATGATTCTAAAGGAAGTTTCTTGTATTTTCTTGTGTTTTCTATGAATACAAAATCTATTATTGTATACTTTCACGAAACCTTTTCCTTGAACAAGGGCTAGAACCTTATTCTAGGGCGCGGTGTATCCCTAGGTGGACTTGGGAGTTTATTTTAGTTTTTTGGAGATTAGTTGTGTTATTTGGTTTTATCGTTCCTTCTCCCTAACTTGCATATGTATGGCCAGCATTTTTGAAATCACTAAGCTTAGTTGGAAGTCGAGAGACAAAGACATGCTAGACATGGTAAAACCGACAACAATCATCATAACATGAGAATGTCCATGAGGTAGTTGTTGCCGTTTGTGTATATCCTAAGTGTAAAGACTTAGGTATGTTCGAGTGTGAGATCGAGAGATGAACGCTTATATCTAGTGAAAGGGGTGCTTCTACTCGACATAGATTAAGTTCATAGTTGCGACTCAGATGAATAATATCGCTCCTATGACGTTACCATGACTCCTCCGTTCAACCGGCCTTACCTCCGGCATCGTGCCATCATCCCTATTCTAAACCCAATAGCGCCTCCCCCTCACTCCCTAGGGATGCCTCATGCACCCATGGAGCATCACATATCGACCACCCTACCTCCACCATTCACCAGCCCTTCCTTACAGTCCATCAAGCCTACCGTGCAACCAACAACCATGAACCTTTCGTGGATGATTCCATCTCGACAGTTTTTTAGTTTTTTTTTATAAGACAAATTTCATAAAATAACAAGGTTATGTACAAAGAAGTAAGAAAGAAAAAATAGAAAATACAGGCTCCACTCTTGCCCCTATACGGGAGCTACTTAGATACATCTTTGAAATTTATCTTGAACAACTTGTCTTTATTCATACTCTATATCGGATATAGCTAAGGGTTATCTGATATACGGCTCTCCTAGAGTCATAGAAGATCACAGAGCATCTCGGCATTCAGTTCATCACCATCATCCGCTCTTCACCAAATAGAATGTCATTGTTGTACATTATTAACTCCCATTGTATGGATATTGGTACACAACTCGATTAAGTTTGGTGAGATATCCCTGTAATGAGTGATTGAGAGTATTCCAATGGTACATGTGTCACAGATCCATACCAAAGATAGTATACTAGGAGTTTTAGGTGTTACATGAGAATATTCCTCATTGCTGTAAGATCTAAGAGTCCTCCTTTGTTGCAGGGTATGTTAAACGAATGCTGGGGCTACTTTAAGATTTGATTTGGTGGATCCTAAGAATACAATTCTAAGGATTTGACTAAGTTTGGTATCCCCATTGTGTAAATTGGTATTCTGGTCAGCATCTTAGAAGCAGAATTGTTTCCTCCACCTACTCTGTACCGTAGCCAAACAGACAGATAAAATTGTTTTCTAGTTTAGAGTTAGATGTGGGTAATATACTTGTACCTCCTTCCGTCTCAACTTTTCCTTATGCCCCTGTTTTCCATACTTCAGCAAAAGAGTTCTCCTCTCCTAAGCCATGTCAGAGTACACCAATTCTCCTTTCCTAGGCCATGTCAGTGTACACCAAATCCTTAGGTCTGATCGTTTAACTTCAACCCCGATATGTCTTACTTTCTACTCAGACTTCCTGTCAAAACCACTCAGGTATACGTTATTCAACAAAAATCATAAGGCAAAGAGTACCTATATCAAGTGAGCTCATTTTCCTCTGCTAATACCCGCCAGAAGCATTCCTAAAAACCATATCCAAGTTTTGCAGTAAGGTTGAGGCAGTATATGTGGCATCAATAGCTTCACTTAACCCTCATATTGTGTCTCATGTATACACAGGCAGAGCAAGACTACATTATGGTCTGCTTGACTGAAGTGTTCATTTGCCTCCTCAAACTAAGCATTTCTTCTCTTAAACTATGCAAGAATCCTTGCTTGTACAACTATCACCAGTCATGTAATAAATGTGATACAACTTAATGGATTCAGCAACCAAGCATACATGCTATAAGAAAATAGTCCCGTAGGTCTTTGGGCTCTGATCCATATCCAGTATGATTTTTGTATGGTAGATAGTAGTTGTATTGTTGTCATATCAATTCCTTGGAAGAAATGCAGATTTCTATATTTCAAAATGCACCATATCAGGCTAACCAAAGTGTTTTCCATGCCTCTTTGTTTACAATATTTGGTTCGATCTCCATGAACATGTGCAGTGCTTATACTTCATTAGCTCTGGGTTGTCCGAGGACAACCAGGATATCATTAGCTGCCAGACCTGTCCTTGGTCTGATTATTTGGTTTGATGTTGTGTAGGGAGGATAGCAGTGTATTAGTTCCTCCATATCTGAGTCCCTCGGTTACCTTCTCCAGGACCACATCCAGTTCTAGTTCTCCTCACTCAATTGCCCTGAGTCTTCCTAAGTGTTAGGTTATTAGAACTTTTAGAGTATCTAGCAATATTTGCTTTTAGACGTTATGATCTAATCCAAACGTTGTTGAGCTTGAAAAGCATACTATCTATATCAGGAGTATCCTTGAGTTCTAGAAAAGCAAAGGGTAATCCATTTTGGTCCAACTTCTGAGCTATTTTGAGGGACCGGGTGTTCCCTATTTAGTCAATATCCCTGGTAATCGGTTTGAGCTGCAGTTAAGTAGGACGTTTGTTAGAAAGTATGTGGGTAATAGGTTAGAGGGCTTCATTTCCATTGGTGGAACAGGAGTCGCCTTTAGCCAAGCCCCCAAACTAGCATGAATAGGAATAGGATTTTGCTTCCTTAAGGTATTTGCATAGCTCTTGGTAGGTTGGCTTAGTTCTAGGGGGTTTCCCTGCCTTGATGGCAGCACTTCTCAAGCGTTTCTGTTGCTGTGAAGGTATCATCCATGTGGTCATAGTGTGTGACGGTGTAGTGTAATCTTATGAAGGAGCTGGAGAAGGATGGATAGGGGATGGGGGTGGGATTTGGTAGCTCCCCGGGCACCTGAAACGTCCCAGGGAGAGATAAGTGGGTTGCAGTAGATGAAAGAACTATATATCAATCACAAGGCAGAGCAGTGAGTGAAGAAGGAAAGTCGGGTTTATTTTTCATGAGGAGGAAGCGGAGGAGCAACTAAGGCTATTTAGAGACCTTCCCTGGCGAGAAAGGCGCCCCTGGGAATAGGAGAGCACGTAGAGGTAAGCTAGATAGTAGTAACTCGAAACAGATTGGAGCAAACCGGAGGAGAATGCAGGGGAGGTTGGGGTTTACTATTCATGGTGGGGGACTTGTATGGAGAAGAAGTATTAGGATGATATAGATCCGAAAAACAAGAAGTTGAAGCCTTTGGAGTCAACAACTACACGATCTGGTGTATCCAATGTTGAAGCCTTTGGAGTCAAGGATATACGTCAAATTTATGCTCATTTAGGTCCTCAGGATACTCCAAAGGGATGATGTTAACGAAGCAAATATTCTTCATTATAAATTTTCCCAACGATTGCCCTTCAGAAAGGATTGAAAGCATGCTTAAGAAAATGGGATCTTGAAGAACCTAAGATTTGCCAGGAAACTTGGCAAGAATGGATTCCCTTTTGGATTTGCTGAATTTGAGGACATACTCAACTTGAACACTATGGTGTATCATCTCAATAATATCTGGATTGGCTCGTTTAAACTCAGCACAAACCAGACGGATGTTGCATCAATAAGTCGAGCACCAATTGAAGCCTTGCCATAGAAGATTGGAACACAACCTGATCCTAAAGTGCCCACCCCGAGTATGAAATTCAAGACTAGACAGAATGTCCCCTCCTAGTTTAGTCTTAGCTGTGTGGGAATACTTAAAGTCAATGATGGGTATCATGAATGCAACTGACCCTTAGGACGGTTGGTTACTTGGATTTGATTTTCAACCCACTTGTTAGCAAGCTGGATCTCTGGACCAGTCAGTTATCTAGAAAATGGGAAGGAATCAACAAGACTAAGACGCCTTGAGTGGATTAATGTTTATGGCATTCCTCTACATGCATGAGTGATAAATGTAAACTATTTGAGTCTAATTTGGCTCAATAAAGATAATGGGAAACTCCTTTCATACATGTTTTCCTTCTTTTTGCAGATACAATTCATTTATTGCTCTTTTAGAGAAAATGAAGAGAAAGAACTTCAAAAGCAGAAGTTTTGCCCCCAATTATCCAAGATGTGATACCAATTCCTGATAACATGACTATGCCAGGTGATATGCCACACCACACTTGGTAGGCATACAAATGTACCCCTGCACTATATAGTAAGCTTTCACGGGAAGATACTGAAGTGGTATAAAAGGCATAAATCAACACAAAGTAAGATACGAAGCACGAGGACAAGATTGTTCAAGAAAAGAGGGTTTTGGGTCAACATTGTGAAGCTCTGATCCGATTATCTTCTTTCCTTGTGATGAACTCCATATTATGTGCTTATAGAATGGCCCATGCCTTAAGCATGAGCTAAAACTTTAAATCCAGTGGGAGCGATGTTACCCTTAAAGAACTAAGGGAGATTATGGAATGTTTACCATATTTAGTTGTCATTATGGTGTTTGATCTTGTTGTTCTTCATCCCAAACTATTTATGTCTGATCAACATGAGAAGATGCACCAAGTGTAATGGGAGGTTGAAAGACACAAGTTATGCTAGGAACAGTAAGGTCCACATCGGTTGCTATAATATGAGAATGCCTATAGAATCGGTGCTACCGTGGGATCACTTGAGACTAATGTCTCTGGCTTATTTATATGTGACATCAAGAGATGCTCATTTGTAAACCAGAGAAGGATGCTTAGAGCTCGAGATAGATAAGAGTCTAGGTGAATTTGGTAGGCACAATACGACAATTAATTCATGACTAATCAAGTTATAATTCTACCTTAGGTACTTAAGTGGTAAAGTTGCAATCCCCCTCCATATCTCAAACCTCTGTACTAGATCTATATTCAATCCACTGCATTTTAATAATTTTTGTTCATTGCCTGACCTGTTGTTTAATGAATAGAGTAGTACAATATCAACTCAGTTTTGTTCTGTTTTATCCCAATCCCTGAGGTTTGACATCCTTATAATCACTTTATTATTTATGAGACGTATACACTTGCTCCTAAAAGTGCATCACGTATGTGTGTGTCAATGGAACACTTCATTTCTGGAGGAGATTGGGGGAAAGTTGGGACATTGATTTGCATTGGTGATACTTGGAGGTGGCCCAACTACTAATTGAGGTAAGTATTGGTACGCAGGTTTCTCCTACCTTAAATGTTGAAATTTATGAGATATCACGTGTGTTGCATATTGTGGAGGTAAGAAATAGTAAGTTTAATGGGATGGTTGGACATGACTTTGAGGCAGATTTGTTTGTTAGTAGTACTAATGGGAGCTCTGAGCAACTCTCAAGCGACCAATGGTCTGAAACGAGTGATGGTGAACAGAGTCAGTCGCTGAATGTGCCATGGATACTGACACGGTGCAACTGGCCCTCGAGAATGTCTCGGATAGGCGCACATTTGTGCCAGTGAGCCAATATTGTATTGATGGGCATTGAAGGGGCGGAAGTGGTGCTAAGCAGCTGCACTAGCCCTAATACAGCTACCCTCTCAGGAACAAATACTAGGATGATTCCTCTGGAGGAATTCCGACCAATTGGGATCATACAATATGAAACAACACTTACTAACCCAACTCCATCACCGAGGAAACATCAATCTACAAAGCATAAGGGAGTGGCCCCAAAACCTGAAACCAAATTTGAAAGGAAATAGACTTGGGTAGACAGAGAGGACAATCCATGCTTGGTGAATGGATTTGGCAGTCGATTGAACAACAATCACTTGGGCCAAGAGAGGAGCAGGCTTAGTTAGTTGTTGACCATAGCTTGTTAACCACTAATCATCTCAAATGCAAGTTGATCTTGTAATGGGTATTGGAGGGGAATTAGGTATAACCTATGGCTTTAACCCATTAGTAACACGAGATGAGTTAATATAATTGAACTCCAAAGGCCAACAAATAGTGGAAGAGATGGAATTTGGCAATGAGAGACCAAAAATGGATATAGCCTCTTCATGAAGCTAATCATATATAATGTTAGAGGTCTTGGGAGTCCGGGAAGGAGGAAGAGATTTAAGAAATTAATCTCACAACCTAAAGTTGACTTCATAAGTCTACAAGAAATAATGCTCGAGATTATTGATAAGAGATTGTGTTATTACCTGTGGTATGATTCTTATTATGATTGGCTTTATAGTGTCTCAGTAGGTCAATTTGGTGGAATTATGTGCCTATGGAATAGCAACGAATTTAGCAAGGTATCAATCTTCGTAGGGAAAGGTTTATTAGGAATTAGGGGTCACTGGAATAATGAAGAAATAAGCTGCAATATGCTAAATGTTTATGGACATGGTGATCTCCAATCTAAGCAAAGGCAATGGAAGAAGATATATGATCTGCATTCATGTAGATAAGAAAAGAAATTGTGCATCATGGGTGACTTTAACGCAGTACTGTATGTGGGTGAAAGGAAAGGTATAGCTTAGCATGTGAATGACCTCGAGATAGCAATATTCAAGGAGTTTGTCGGTGATATTCAGCTGCATGATTTGAGAATGGATAGAAGAAAATTCACTTGGTACCTAAAAGCTATAAGTAGATTGGATAGGTTCCTTGTTAATGATAAGTGGTTTGGAAACAATATAGACTGGAACCAATCTAGCCTAGACATAGATGATTTTGATCATTGTCGAGTATGCCTATGCTCCAAAATACAGGATTGGGGCTCTAAACCACTAAAGTCTTAGAATGTTGGCTGAAGGACAAACTTATAATACACTAGTAGAGGACATCTAGAGTAGTCCTTACACACTGAGGTATGCTAGTCAAAGAATTAAAGAAGCTATCAGAGCAAGAACCAGAATATGGAATGCATCCTCACCTAGAGACCTACTATTTAATGCAAAATGTTACTGAACAGTCTTAGAAAGATGGAATTGATGGTTGAAAGAGACTCATTGCAGCAAGGTACTGAATAGAAACTCAGGCAATTCAAAGGCTCCAAGATAACATTGAAAAAACCACAACTAATCTTGATAACATGATGTTCCAAAAAGCATGCATCAACTGGATCAAGCAAGGTGACACCAACTCTACATACTTCCATATATTTATCAAAAAGAACAAGAGACTGACTGCAATAAGTGGCGCACATACCTTGTGAAAAATTGTTTAACTCTATGAAGATGGGTACACAAAAGTGTCTTGGCCTAGACCAAGAATTTACAATATGATCTTGAGAACTCTATCAATGGACTCAAAACTATGACTTGTAACACCATTCACTAAAATTGAAATCTTGGCTACAATTAAAGAATGTGGTAGTGCAAGGGCCCTCGTCCGGATGGTGTGAACTTCAAATTCATTAAACACTTCATATATCTGATGAAAGGTAAAATTTGCCAAATGATGCTAGAGTTTTACAAAACTGAAAGTTGGCTACATGTAGTAATGCTGCTCACACTACCTTGCTAGCCAAGACAGATGCTCCTATGAAAGTACAGGATTATAGGCCTATCATTCTAATTGGATCCATGCCAAAGATTATATCTAAGGTCCTAGCCAACAGGATTACAACAATAATGGAGGAAGTGATCTCAGCTAACCAAATGACATTTATCAAAGGAAAGAAACTTATTGATGGGATACTGATTGCAAATGAGGCCATTGATGAAATGAAGACACTAAAAAAGCAAGCTCTAGTAATCAAGGTTGATTTTGAGAAAGCATTTAACACCATTAATTTATTTATAGGAGGTGATGACTAAAATAGCATTTCCAAATAGCTGGATTCGGTTGATCAGGGAACTCCTTTAATCTCCTTCAACATCAATCCTCATAAATGGCAACCCAAATGGAGAATTCTTCCCAAAGAGAGAATTGCATCAAGGTGATCCATTATCACCATTCTTGTTTCTACTGGCAGCAGAGGAATTGTCTGTTATGATAAACAAATTTAGAGCTTTGGAAATTGGTGGAGGTAAGGAGCCCTTATCCCATTTACAATTTGCAGACGACACATTGCTTTCTGGACATGCCTCTAGGAATACTATCAAGACATTCAAGGCTCCAAAATTTTGAACTGATCTCTGGAATGCACATCAACTATAGCGAAAGTCAATTGATAGTTATCAACATGCCTCAGGAAACCTTGGCTTAAATGGATTCTTACATGGGCTGTCAAACAAGGGCCTTGCCTCTAAAATATCTTGGCTTACATGTGGGTGTAAACCAACATAGAATGACGACTTGGAAACCTATTTTGGATAAATTTAGCAAGACATTGAATTCATGGGACCAGAAGCATTTGTCCACAGGGGAAATTGGTGATGATAAACTCATTATTTGCATCTCTACCATCTCATTGTTTAGCTTTTTAAAAAGCACCTTCCTCACCATCAAGAAATTAATAGCTATCCATAGAGCCATCTTTTGGGATAGCACCAAATAGTATCAAAGCCAAAACCTTAGCGCTGCCACTGTCCGCTATTGCCGCTCTGACGATTACCCGTCGTCGCCACCGCTCTGACACCCACCCTTGCCTCCACCGCTCCAATAACCGCTCGTCGTTGCCATCTCCACTCTGACGATAGCCCGATGCCACCCGCGGTACTGCCATAATCGTCTATTCCTTCCCAAACCACTGGTCCAAGTATTTTTTTGAAATTTGGGCTGAATCCGGCAGGATCTATGTTTTTTCCCTATGGTCACCTAGCTTTATGGAACAATTTTTGCTGTCATCTGGTGTCTTCAGCTCCGACGAGTACCACCACTAGACTCATACCGCCAAGTTCGTCAGGTCCACATGCACCATGGGCCGCTGTTAAAAATCAATGAGTAGAGTTTACTTTCGCACTTGTGTTATTGGTTTCTTGATATGAGCTGTGTATTGATGATTTCTTGCATTTTTGGAATGTTTGTGCAATGTGCTTTGCAAATTGTTGTTTGTGTGAAGGAGATGGAGTTGATAGTTTGTCCCTAACTTGCGCCACTCCAATTAGGCGCGGTAGTGTAGTTGTGTGGTTTGTGATGGATTGGAGTTTGTGTTGAGTGGTTGAGATAGTTGATTAATGTTGTGATTTGAGTTGTTTGGATGACGGGAGGAGATGATAATGAGAAAGTAGGATTGGAGGCATTGCATGCACTCAATTGTGCTACCTCGAGGGCTTTAATTGGATTGGTTTAAGGCATTGTTACATCTTCTTTTGTAGGACAACCTAAGTTCAATCTTCCATCTACAGCCCTAATACTTGGTGGTTGGGCAACCTACCGTATGATTAAGACTCGTAGTTGCTATCAGTGTGGTGAGACTAGACAATTGATGGAGGTTTATCCCCAACCGAGGAGAGATCAAGACTTTGGATAGAGGGGATATGACAGAGGAGATTGTAGTCGGACAAGTGGAGCTAGAGGTTGGGAACAAAGAGGCTATTGCAGCCACCTGACTATGGATACTAAGGGGGACGCGCTCGGAGAAGTAGGAGACTATCCATCTACCCTACCAGATGCGTTAGGTATGTTGCTCATGTTGTCCTACACTCAGTTGTGTGAGGTATGTCCAATGCCCTTGTACTTGCATCATTTCCCACTACTGGCTACCCATATTAGATTTGTGACTCTGGGCATCCACACACGTGACAGGCTCTTCTAGGGATTTCAACACCTACACTCCCCTAGAAGTCCTATCTAGTATTAAGACTATTGTTGACACTGATCGAACAGTGGGTGGAAAGAGTATAGTGCGCTACACTGACATTATGACGCTATCCAAAGTTTGTATGCCCCTTCCTTTCCGATTAACCTTCTCTCCATTAGTGTAATTATTCTTTACTTAAATTATTGTGTTATTTTTATATTCCATAGGTAATCTTTAAGGAGAAGGGGTCAGGCCGAGTATTGGGACTGGGAGATGACGTGATGGGCTGTGGTACCTGGATAGAAGGGGCATGGACTCAGCCCGTTGATCGATGATGTAGACTTGAAACAGAGAAGAGGATCATGGCAAACATGTTGCTTAGCCATAGACGCTTATGTTACCCCTCTTTTTCCCTTATGAATTTCTTGTATCCCCGTTCTTTTGCAAAGATTAATAAGGAGACATTAGTACGTGATGCTTGTGAGTTTAGTAAGTATACCAGAAGCTCCTACATTAACTTTGTTCATGAGTTTTCAGCTGTTTGATCTGGTATATTCTGATGTTTGGGGACCTTGCCCTATTTTTATAGTTAATGAATTTGTTACTTTGTGACTTGTATTGATTGTTGCTTCTATGTTACTTGGTTATACTTGACGAGACAAAAATGTGAGGTTTTGGCTTGCTTTAAAGATTTTCAAATGGAGTTTCGGACTCAATTTTGTGCAATTGTGAAGGTTCTAATGTCTGGCAATGGTACAAAATACACGAATCAATCATTTGCAACTTATCTATCATCGCATGGGATCAGACATCAGACTCCGTGTCTTTACGCACCATAGTAGAATGGGGTTGCAGAGAGGAAGAATTGCTACCTCCTTGAGGTTGCATGGAGCCTAATGATATCCATGAATGTCCACAAATATTTATAGGGATGAACAATTATGACACCATCTTATTTCATAAATTGAGTACACTCCCGAGTACTGGAGTGGAAATGTCCATTTCAGGTACAGATTGGCACTAGGGAAAGTGTTGAAGCTGCAGGCATTCGGTTGTGTATGCTTTAGGAAGGATAACTGACCTGGAGTCAGTAAGTTGGATCTACAAGCAATTAAGTATGTCTTTGTGGGATACTCGATTACCCATAAGGGTTATGTGTGTTGGAGTCCGTTCGAGCAACGACCGTTTGTAAGTATGGATGTTCGTTTTGAGAGTTTGAGCCTTACTTTACCCTAGAGAAAATCCTACCATTCTAGAACTTGCCTCGATGTGATAGGCAATAGGGGAGAGTGACATGAGAGGTTAGTCACAGATAGTGACTATGGGGGATGTATGGCATGAGGGGAAAAGTGGCGTGAGAGGTGAGCCGCAGATAGTGACTGTAGGGGAAATTCCTAGTTATTTCCCATCTCGAGACACAGATGGTGGTGAGGAGATGAGTCTGAGTGATATTGATACTACATAGCTATGTTACAGGTATTATTGAAAAGCATATTGAGGTGCGAACACTTGTGCCATGTCCCGATGCTCAAGCGACCCTGAATCTAGAGACACTTGCACAACCTACTATATATCACTCCGCACCCACAGGTGACATTATTCCTTTATCTACTTCTGCTTCCACCTTACCATTAAGGCAAACTATCTATGTTAATGCAGGGAAACCTGAGCGGTAAGGATTCCCACATTCGATTCTTGAATAATCCACATCACTTCTGCTTCTATTGTAACACAAGATTCCCCTTTTCTGTGGAGTATCAATAATTATGATTTTACGTATGGACACTTCCTCAATATCTTGTTCATTCGCAACAAAATATTTTCTTTGTGC
>JAOWBN010182546.1:0-16791 GCA_028565015.1 Pinguicula moranensis
CAACTGAAATTCATGTGTAGAGGAATGAGTTTTGGTTAGAGCTTTTAGATTCACACACTTAATGAGGTTTCATTGATCTTAATATGGATCTGATTAAGGGGTGAATGTTTTAATTACCTGGTTAAGGATTTAGGACAGAAAGAAGAGAAGTTGTGGTTCAAAAACCACACATTAAGTACCATTGAAAATCAGATAAGTGCACCTTTAATCCAAGTTGTTTTATGGCATGATCTCATGGACTTAAGGTCAGCAGAAGTGTGTTCCTTCCTTCATATTTCATCTAGATTCCATCGTTAGTTCATTAGTTATAGTTTCAGTATTTTATTGATCAAACCCCCCTATCAGTTTCGAGTTTTGACAGCAACAAGAATCAAGGATAGAATAGTGCAGATTTCACTACCTTTCTCTGTGGATTCGATCGTGATCTCTCCACTTGCTACCCCTTAGCTTGTGTAGTATAACTCAGGATACTTTTGAGGCATTTTTCCAGTCACGGCACTAGAGAAACCAGTCATCAGTACTATTTATCTATGTTAAAAGCCCCTAAGCAAGTCACAAACACGATCAAAAAAATACAAAGCCAATTGAGGGGGCGGACCAAACAGCTAGAAGGAGAGTTATGTGGATCCCCTGGTCTATGATTACATAGACAAAATCGAGTGGGGGGTGGGGGTGATTGACCTTGAATCATTCAACGAAGCCTTATTCACAAAATGGGGTTGGAAGCACTCTCAGCACAGGACAGTTACTGGACCAAAATACTACAATTTAAATATGGAAGATTCCCAAGATTCATTTATTTTGAAGAACATGGAAGATTATCAAATCAAAGAGCATTTAATTGGTGGAAAGAAATTTTGAGAAGAGTCAGATTGGAGGAGTGGTTTATGAGAAGCATAAAAAACAGGTTGCGAATGGCACTCAAACTCTCTTCTGGGAAGATCAGTGGCTTGGATCGAATAGACGATGCGAAAAAATTGACAAATTATATGCCATGGCAAAGGACAAATTCCATACTATATCATCAAAAGTTCAAGTACAGAACCACAGTCATACATGAATATGGAACTGGAGAAGCCAACTATTTATCTATGAAATAGTTTATTTGGACCAACTACAATAGTAGCTTGCATATTTCATTCCTCAATAAGAGAACGACAAATGGACTTGGACTCAAAAAGAAGGAGAAAAGTACTCAGTGCAGAGCGCTTACCAAACCTTCCGCAGAATGCACGGTCTAATTGCCCAGTAGACGACCTGCTCAGTTCCTTATGGGCTGACGCTACACCCCTGAAAATAGCAGCTTTGAACTAGAGAATGCTCTAGGATAGGATTCCAACACTACAAAATCTGAACATGAGAAACATAATTGCACAGAATGCATCATAAACACTATGCAAATTAAGCTGTATGCAGAGGGAAACGATGGATCACCTATTCACCAGTTGCAATTGGACTTACAAATTCTTGCAATTGATGTATCAGTGGCTCGAGTGCACCATGGTACTGCACTATGATCCAAGGACCAATTACTAGGTACATGTGGCTATGTTCGATAGCAGGAAGGGGCGGAAGGAATGGAAAATGCTCTGGTTAACAACAAACTGGTACATATGGCTTCACCGAAACTGGGTGATATTTCAATTGGAATGAAAAGAAATGGATGAAATTTTCGAAGCTTTTCTTGCAAGGAGTTGGGAGAATATCAGGAAGACAAAGAAGACCACAGGGTATGGGTTAGCCCAATGGCGAGGAGAGTCCAAGATTGTACTGAAAGGCTAGAATGAAATGGGTCAGGCAATGTAATTCTTTTATTTAATTGAAATAATAAAATATAAAGTTTCCAACCCAAAAAAATTATTTTTTTAGATAAGGAAATTTTATTAAAAATGAATAAAGTTAATTATCAAAGTATGAGCTTTGATTTCTTCTACCATTGTTTTTGGATCTTTACTTTCAGCTTGCTGGGGGCATTCATTGAATCAGGGATAATTGATTCTGCCTCATGATCCAAAATAGGATCAATCAACGGAAAACCAATCCTACCTAAAAACACAAATTGATATAGCTAGCCTAACTCTTATGTTGTTTAGTCATAGTGTCCTCGTTTCCTCTTCAAGCTATGTTTACTCTGGCATTCATTTCACTGTATTGTGGCATAGAGATGAAAGGAGCTATTGTTGAATCTCAAACCTTGTTCTACTCGACGAATCAAACACGTGTGTTGTTCCCACTACCAAGAGTGATCTAAAGATCATACATTCCTACTTCGTGAATCATCTCCCCTTCCCATGGCTTCACAGCCATGATCTCCATTTCAGATAATAATCTATCTTTTTCTTTGTTACATTGTGTCATACTGCTTTCACACAAAACATTTTCACACCTATGTAACGACTCCTGGTCGTTTGCAAGATCATTGTAGCGAAAAGAAGGTTTAGAAGGTGAGAATAGTCGAGAAGGATACTGGATATGGGGAGAAGAAAAGTAGAAGAGTGTAGAAGAATGTGTCTAGAGAGGAGAGAAAGAGCCATAGAGAAATTACTTCATTCCTTACTTCCAAAAGTGATTACAAGGTCTTATATACTAGCTATCTCTGCGTTAACAAAAGTCGCAGCACGCTCCTTTCTTACACTCGATTTCTTAAATAATAAAATCTAGAAACGACAATCCCAATCGACAAATACAACAACTATCTTCTTTTCCTTCATGTTCTGGTACCCAAGTCCCATGTTCTCTTGTCGATCTCTTCTTCTTTATAGCTAGTTTCCTGGCATTTCTGCGAGAACATTACAGTGCCCCTGTTTGAGATGATCCTTGTCCCCAAGAGTCAGGGATTTAATAATTACGGTCGAGGAGTTCAGCATCTTACAAAGTTTATTGATCAGGTGTGGAACTAGTCCACTGAACCAACAATTTGTCCTTGGGCCATTTCTGTTTTAGAACAACTTCATGTCAAGCAGTTGGACTGAATAAATGTGGGAGGTACCATCGTTAGCTACTTCTGGAGATACTCCTTCAGCAACCGATATCTCTTCCTCAGATGATCTACCTCCATCTACACAATTCCCGAATTTAGAAAAGTTCTCATCATTGGAATCTGATACACTGCTTATGCACATGCTATATAACTCATTTTTCCACTGACGCATAGCACATCTGGTTAACTTTTCCACAAAACTCCTAAGGATCCTTTTCCTCCTGCAGGCTGATGTACTAAGAAATGACCATTTTGAAATAAATGGCCCCATCGATGCAATGGAAACAGTTAAGGTCAAAACCTTTCTGCTATATTGCCCACCCCTCTTATCAAGCCTTATCTGAAGCTTGGGTTTACTTTGTTGAGCTATTTCAATTAGCTGTAAAGTGTTACTCTGCATAAATTTGTGCCTTGTCTCTTTTGCCTTAAGAATCATCATTCCAAACAAGTTACGAGCAGCACATCCAATATTTCTTTCAACGAGATTCATGTCCAAAGTTACGTACTCTATAGTAACATTTAATCTACCTTGGGAAACTTCACAGCCCACCGGCACTGATTCACAAACTTTGATCAACATGTATGATCCGACTTCTAAGTCATTCACGGGAACTTTTTTATACTTCAATTCAGGAAAACTTATGTTTTGTTCAATCTCCAAAGCATCCAATATTAGCGCAAACTCAGGATAATTCTCTTTCAACTCCTTGACATCAATCATATACGGGCCAATGAAGTAACCCTCTACAATATAAGACATATTAAGCATGACCAAACGCAGTTCGCCTTTCCAAAGTTTCCCCATAAATGCTAACACAAATGCTGCCAATGCCATGAATACATGACGGTTAGTTTTCCCTCCCTGAATACCCATTGCAACACCAGATGATGATGACCTCCCAACATGATCATTATACTTCAAAGTTTGTGTAACAAACTTGATTCTTCTCACATTATTCTTCACTAATGGTGGAAGTACTTCTTTTTTTGGATATTCAGAGGAATCTTCAGAAGTTCGTTGTGGTGATGGTAAAAGATTCAGAAGATTGTTCTCCATTCTCCCACTCTTCGGGATTGCAATCAAACCATCAAAACCATTATCAACCAAATATTCCTTGAAGAAATCAATTATAAGTGCAAGAACTAGTCTTGCAATGAGATTGTATTGCAGAAGCTGGGAAATGTTCTCGGGTTGGATATCCACTGACTTTTGAGAAAAGGCAAGGGCAGTGAGAGTGGCAAGCTTCTTCCTTTCCAAGGGTTGCAAGGGCCTTTGCACGACAATTTCAAGCCATGTGAAAAGATAAATTTGAGACAGACCTCTGATAATAGCAGATGTATGCTAAACTCGAAGCATTACCATGGAGAACTCGAGACCTAAAGCTAATAGACAGAATATTACACCCAACCATGCCAAAGTTTCCATGTAAACCCGGCGTTCCTTCACACTGTTTTTCAAACTACCAACATTACTTGTTGTAGGAAGAGAATAGTCCATAATATATTTAATACTAGTTTCTCCACCAACTTTGTCAATATCCACATCTTTCCTATTCACCCACACATATATGCCCATTAGTGTGGTTCCCCACATAACTTCCAACTTACGAGTAGTAAATTTAGCGTCTCCTTACATTTATTTGGAGGCAAGTTTTTTCCGTGCATTACCTTGGTGCACCTAGCGATAAACAAATTACTCGTCACTAACGTTGATTTCATTCCATCCCTTAGACCGAACTTCACAAGTAAGAACCCTTTTTGACAATATAGTTCCACAGAATTTTTATTATTCCAGTTTGCTCGTCAACAATAAAGAACACTTTGCCATCCAGTTCCATGGCATGCTTAGCAATCGACTGTTTAAATTCCTCCTTACCATCTAGTTGATTAGCGTAATTCAATCCAATCCTCTTGACAGAGATCCTACTGATAGCATCAATAGTAGAGAGATTAAAATCATCATCATTATCAGCTTTAGACCCACCAACTTCTACAAAAATACACTAAATCATTTCATCTGGATAAAGGGTATCTGAATCTTTCACTGATCTCAACTTCCCTGCACAACTCTAAGTGAAACTAAGAAACTTAATTTCCAAAAAATACCAAACCCAATTTGAGCGGAATTCCTCCAACTTATCACTGACAAACAGTTGAGTAAGCTTAGCCATTTCTACATATCTCTTCTGGTCCACCTCATTTTTCAAGAAGTAACTTGGAGTTCCATAATCTTCCAGCCTCTGATTGTCCATCCCAACAGGATATTGCGCAAATGTTTCTCTATCACAGAGGTGTGCATTCCTCAGTTCTTCTATCTCCATAGGATTCTTCAGGGCCTTTGCAAGGACCAAGGGTAATGACCGTAGGGAAAACTTATCCTCGTTTGGTATTGAATAAAAAGGAAAGATGTACGTACCCGGATCAAAAATTGGATTCCCCACAACAATTGCATCTCGAGTGCCTACTTTTTCAGTCGTTAACTGCATAATCCCAACAGTATCAATAAGCTCTAATTTATTTTTTGTTGATGAGAATTCCACATCTACAGTCGACTTACCCCCTTCTTGGTCGCTTTCATTCTCCATGTCATATGGGTATGGTACGGACCTAGATTGAAGTTGTTCCTCAGTTGGGTGTAGGATCACTGATAGAGTTTCTTATGTAAAGAGTTGAGTTCACTCTTTCTCGAGTTGTTAGCAGGAAGGTAGCCGTCACAGTTGCCATCTCCATGGCTTCTTCCATCTATGCCTATCATCGTAGGAGAAATAGTTTTCACCAACTTTGGAAGCTCTGGAAAGTCCTCTTCGACGAAAATGAATTCCCTTGGAAATGCATTTGTAAACTGATTCGTAGGTTTTATCAGGTTTCCTTGGTAGCACTAGGTTTTCCATCGAAGCAACTTGTTTTTTTTCTTCAATTCCCTCTTAAATTCGATTCTCAGTGCGGCGAGTTGCTCCTGAAGAACTGTCCAAATATTCTCCATTTTCCGACGAAAATCTTCGATAATTTTTGTAGGTATCCTATTCTAGGTGACATAGTTCATCCATTTCATATTCTTGAACTTTTTTGACTTTTCTAGCATGTGGTCCGCACTTATTCAGAAGAAGTGTTGCATTTTTATGCTTGGGTTGGAAATCATTAGATACATCTCCAAGAATCCTTACTATTCGGAAGAAGAAGTGTTGTAGGATTTCTATTGGTGGCGAAAAGTCCATCTTAAAACCAGTTGCCTACCCCCTCTAAATTAATTTCTTAATTAAGCATTACGGATTGAATGCTCTAGAACAGACTTTTGACTACCAACCCAGATTCAAGACAAGCAGATTGACTTGCAACCACTTTAACCATTAACCTTGGGACAAAAAGAGAATAATCACTATACTTGGCATTAGGATGTGAAGCAAGTTTAAGAACTAAGAATTGAACATACTTGATGGTTGTTGTTCTGTTCAGCATGAAATAATAAGCTTTATAAAATCTTTTCCATTTGCCACAGTATATCCAATGAGATAGAGAGTCGTGAATACAAAGTTAAGTTGTGAGATCCATGTGTACATTTGTTGGTTATTTTTATTTTTTTATTTTTTGATATTGTTTTTATTGAATAAAGGAGAAGATAAAATATTGTATAAACGATGATAAAGTTGAGATTCGAGAGGGAGATATATTTACATCTGCGAACATTTGAACAAGGGACATCACTAATTCACCAAGATAATGGATGCTATTTAATTCATAATACGAAATGGGTGTATATTATATTCTTTTTAGAAATAGTTTCTAAGTGCTCTATATTTTAAATGGGAAAATGCAGATAAAATTATTACTTGTGTTGCTCCTTGTTAGCTTAAGCTTTTAGAGAATTCGGTGATTCCACAATAAGTAAATGAATCGAACGCGAAATATGATGGCAATTGATTTACATTGTTATATTAGGATCCTTCTCTTTATTTCTAATGCTCAACAGTAATAAGAGTTTTGTCTTTGTGATTAGAGATGAATGGTTATCGAAAAATTAAGAAATTAAAAACCTTGGATTCATTCTTCCAAAGGAAGGAAGCTTCTACAAGTGAAGATTATCACTTTCAATCCCAAAGAGTAGAAAATGAAGTTGTTCCTCTTCCTCCTCCTGAGCATGATCAAACTAGAGTTGAAAATGAAATTGCTTCGCCTCCAGAGCATGATTCAAATAGAGTTGAAAATGAAATTGCTCCTCCTCCAGAGCGTGATTCCACTAGTGTGGAAATTAATGTTGCTGATCTAGAACAAGACCCGGGGAAACGAAAGGCAATTTATCAATATCCTGCTAATGATATAGATGCAGTGAGGCAATATTACATAAAGAAAAAGGCATTTCAACCTAACTTGAAGGTGTATCCTTCGACAGTGTTTGGAACACAAAACCGTAGATTTCAAAAATCTTAGTTCAAACAATTTCCTTGGTTAGAATATTCACCCACAAAGGATGTTGTATAATGTTTCCTATGTTTCTTATTTGATGATGGGAATAATACTCACAATACATTTACATCGATTGGATTCAAATGTTAGAAACGTGTCAATGATAGGAAAAAATGTTCGTTGCTCAGGCATGTTGGTGACGAAATTCATGCCATAGCAATGTTGTGGGTAAAATGAATGATCTTGAGAATACAAATCAGCATACTGGCAGAGCCTTGGATCCATTGAGACTAGAAGTGAAATGAAAAGGATGTTTGAAGCTTATGGGTACAGTTGAAACCATCCGATGGCTTACTCTACAAGCTTGTGCGTTGAGAGGACACCGTGAATCGTATTCTTCCAATAATCAAGGTAATTTTATTGAACTAATTAAATTATTGCATAAAATGAATGGTGAATTGGATGTTGTTGTTGAGAAATCTGCTTTGAATGCCACATATGTTTCACCTATGATTCAAAAAAAGATTTTGCATATTTTTGCTGAAAGAGTGAGAAAAATAATACGCGATAAGATTTGTGATGCAGACTTTTGTATTCTAGTTGATGAAGTAAGGGATATTGCAAATAGGCAGCAAATGGCTTTTGTGTTAAGATTTGTTGATCTTGGTGGCATATTGAAAGAACGTTTCTTTGAAATTGTTTGTGTGAAGAACACTGCTACTCCTACACTAAAAAATAAAATATCTAATGTCTTGAGTCAATATGACTTACAAATATCCAATATGCGGGGTCGAGGGTATGATGGGGCTAGCAATATGAGGGGTTCATGGAATGGATTACAAGTTCTTTTTGGTAGAGAATGCCCTTATGCATATGACATTCATTGTTTTGTGCATAGATTGCAATTGGCATTGGTTGCTACTGCTAAAAAATGAGATGATGTCTGGTGTTTCTTTCAAGAATTGACTACTATTGCAAGTTATGTTAGTGTTTCTCCTAAGCGTAGTGAGTTACTTTATGCTCACTATTAATATTGGAGAACCAATAGCTACAGGTGAGCATGCTACAGATAAAGGAATTAATCAGTTGGGTACTGTGCATCGACCAGGAAAAACTCATTGGATTTTACATTATGTGACTTAGTTGACTTAGTTGACATGTATGATTATGTTCTTATGCTTTTTACGGGCGTGCGATGGGAAAATAATAATAATCTAGCATGTGGTGAAGCTCGTAAGCATTTGGAAGTATTAAGGACTTTCAATTTTGTATTCATCTTACACATGATGCACAAGATTTTAGCCGTGAGTGATATCCTTTGTCGAGCTTTGCAACGCAAGTCTCTTGATATCTTGAGTGCAATAAATCTGGTCTCTAGTTCCAAAGCTTTACTTCAAGAATATTGACATACCGGTTATGAGTGGTTTGTATAAGGATCCTAAGGGGCATATTACATGCTTCACATTTGAGGACCCATAAGACAGGTTTAAATCATTTCATATTGATCATATTCATCGTCTTGATGAAAAGTTTTATTCTGATGATTTTGGTAAACAAGATTTGCACTGTTTGAGAACTCAGTTGCAACATTACAAGGTTGAAGTGCTTTCTCATGAGCGCTTTCAGGGTTTATCAAATATTTCTGAATTATGCATGACATTGACTGAGACAAAAAAGGCATGTGACTACCATTTGGTTGACAAATTGATTCGCCTTGTCTTGACACTTCCTATTACTACTGCAATAACAGAGCATACATTTTCAGCTATGAAGCGTGTCAAAAGTGTTTTTCGTAATAAAAATGAAAAATAAATATCTTTCATATTCAATGGTCCTTCATATTGAACGAGAATTATGTATAGGCATTGATTCTAATTCTGTTATATATAAATTTTATGGGAAGAGTGGTCGTCGAGAACAAAATATTCAGATAGTTTTGTTGTAATATTTTATTTATCATTTTTATTGAAAGTTAGCTCTGTAGTATATTAAATAATTTTAACTTTTATTTTTTAGCATTGTTTGAATTAGATTTTGACATACGGGTGGTCCGGACAAACCCGGACCGCCCATTTTTGTAAATGGGTTTCACACCTTAAAATCGGATCGGACCATTTTTTAAATGGGCCAAACCCGTATCCGGCCATTTTTCATAAGCCCGAAACCATATCCGCCCGTTTTTAAGCGGGCGGATACAGTTTAAAAACCGTTTTGGCCCGTATCCGCCCTTTTTTTTAAATAACGAATTAAACCGTTTTAATCCATTTAACCCGTTCAAAACTTTTATATAAACATATATCTGTTTAACCCGTTTATACAAATGTATATCCGTTTAAACCGTTTTAACCCGCACGTTTTCAAAAAGAATACAATTAACCCATTTATAAAAAAACTCTAAAGTCTAAATTCTAACTTAATATTTATAAATTTTAGGATTTAGTTTAATATTTAGGTTTCAACTCCTAAACCTTAAATAAACTCTACGGCCTGAACTAAACCTTGAAAATTATAAACTTATAAGCTTAATAGGTAACCATAAAATATAAATTATACTCAATTTGTACCCTAAGTTTATAAGTTCACAAAGTTTGGACTTTGGAGCAAATTATGGTTATAAATATATACAAACTTATAAACTTAGGATATATATATATATATTTATAAGCTTAGGATGTATATATATAAGTTTAAAGTTATAAGTTTATACCCTAATAATTAGTTTATACCCTAAACCCTAAGTCCATAAATTTATAAATTTATAGTTACAAAATTTATAAGTTATATTTTTAAGTTACAAAGTTATAAATTTATATAAACTTAGGGTATGAAATATAAATTACAAGTTTATTAAACTTATAAACATAATTTATGAACTATAAAGTATAAACTTATAAATATATATGAACTTATAAACTTATTTTAAGTTATGAATATGAATTGGGGGCAAACAATTCTTTGGGGCCACAACCGCAGGCTTAGGCCCAAGATTTACCCGGTCTATATGGAAGGGTTACTTTGCATTGGCCCCATGGATTAGTCGGGCCCCAAATCCATAAATTTATAGTTACAAAATTTATAAGTTATATTCTTAAGTTACATAGTTATAAATTTATATAAACTTAGGGTATAAAATATAAATTACAAGTTTATTAAACTTATAAACATAATATATGAACTATAAAGTATAAACTTATAAATATATATGAACTCATAAACTTATCTTAAGTTATGAATATGAATTGGGTGTAAATAATTCTTTGGGGCCATGACCGTAGGCTCAGGCCCAAGATTTATCCGGTCTATGTGGAAGGGTCGCTTTGCATGGGCCTCATGGATTAGTTGGGCCCAATGAGGTTCCAGACACCATGGTTATCCACAAAAAATGAATATGAATTATAAATTATAAATTTACAAGTTATAAGTTTATTTTTGTAATTTTATAAGTTATAAAGATAATTATAAAAAAATGAAAAATGAAAAATAATGCTATCTAAACGGTCCCAGCCCGTATCCGCCCGAATCAAAAATTGATAAACTGTATCCGCCCATTTTACTAAATAGTTTAGCCCAGACCACCCATTTTGCAGCCCAAGGCCCCCGGTTTTTAAATCAGGCGGGCACGAAAATGGTTCGGATCAGGCTAAAATAGTTTTGGCCCATTTAGCCCGGACCGAATGCCTCTCTCTAATTTGAATTGGTAAATCTTTTTACTAATGTTAACCAGATAAATTATTTTATTATTAAAAAATTTTATACCACTCCTAAAAAAATTTATGTACTACCCTAAAAAAAATTTAAGCACCCCATAAAAAAATTATAGATCCACCGTTGCGACAATCCTAATTGACGAAAACAACTGTCTTCTTCTCCTTCATGTTCTGGTACCCAAGTCCCACGTTCTCTTGTGAATCTCTTCTTCTTTCTACCTAGCTTTCTCAACTTATTCATTTTACGCCAATGTCATTTAACATTTTCAACCAAGGATTTGTTTAGTAAAAAAAAATTTAAAATTCGGTACAGAAACTGTACTGATCGGATCGACTTTCAAGTCCTGATCCCGATTAGAATTCTCGAATATGGAATACAACAACAACGTACCCAGTATATTCCCAACTAAATTGGGATTGAGGGGTCAGATGTACGCGACCTTACCCTTATAATTATACAAAGAGGCTGTTAACGTTATGACCCAATATGCACTACGTCATTTGATATATTGAATTCCAGCAACTTTACTAAATAGAAGTACTGGAATTCAATAGAGTCATTTTGCTATAGTCCATTATTAGCACAAAGCTAAAAAAATTGTCAATGAAAATTCACCCCTTCTTGTCCGAGTTTTGTACCGATGAAAATTCAATAGATGATTCGTTGGGTAAGCCCCTCTTTGTATGTTAGTTTGTGTGAATGCCTGTTGAAATGATTCCTGTGGGTGTAATTTGCTGGTGCAAGCGCGCTTTATCTACTCAGTTGGTGTTGTGGAAGGTCTGCTTGATTTTTGTCATCTTTCCATCTTTTTATTGGTTTCGGTTTAGTATACTCAGCTTGATTTTCTGTTTATTGAGAGGCGTGCTTGGGGAAGATTTCATTTTTTTTATTTGGGAGATTGATGTTGTAACCAAAGGCGGAGCTAGGGGGACAAGGGGGCCTTGGTCCCCCAAGTTTTAAAAAATTAAAAATTATACAAGTAATTTTTTTTTGTCCTCCTTAAGATATTATAATTAGTTTTGGTTCATAATATTTGTAAACGGTTGTCTAGTTTGGTTGGTGAAAGATGCAGAATTTTTTGTGTACAGCCGAAGAATAAAAAAGTAATCCAACATTTTGGGATTCGATCCCTGTTGTATCGATAAAATTATGTGGGTTGAACCACTAAGCCATGTGAGATTTCGATTTGTAAAGATTCTATTAAATTATTATCTTTTCTCAAATGGTTCTACTGGAAGTTTCCCCTTGAATATGGAGCTTTGCTTATCTTTTTCCATAGATTTATTTCTGCCATATTCAACATAGCGGGTTGGCCCCTCCTCGGTTAAAATCATGGCTCCATCCTTGGCTGTAACAAATATTTTCTTTGGATTTGGTGTTGGAGGAATATTTGATGTCATTGACTAAGCATGCTAATTGGAAATTTTGCTAAGCACGCACCAAGTGGTTAAGTTGTAGAGCTTCTGTCATTTTAGTCTATAGTGCTTGTTGGAGATAATGTTAGCCATTAACGAGGTGGTAAACACACCTTGGGTATTTTGGCTAGTAAGATGTCAGTTTTTGAGCTGGGTTCGAGTTGAACTGGTGAAACGGTATTGTTGGAGAGTTTAGTGACAGTGTATCTGTGCATGTTTTGGTGACATTAACCTAGAGAGGCCTAATTATCATGGGCGAATGTGGCCAGTGGGATGATAAATAACGCCTTGGTTGTGTACTCCAATTCTCATGCCAATGTTCTATCTTGCCTTTATCCTCACTTGATCAGAAGTTATCGAGCTAACCTCCTGTTGGTGGTGTTGAACGTGGAAAACAACTCTTGAACATAGAGACTCAATCAGAAACTTATCCCATTCCCATAATAAGTCACTGTTGGTGGTGACTTATTTCAAACAGTCACCTAGGCAAGTAACAAACTTATCGTTTCTCTTTAGAAATAGAGTGTGATCCAAATTACTCTGAATATATTCATATCTTTTCATAACCACTGAAAATCTCCCAAACCAGGCTCTAGGTGACTGTTTGAGACCATATAGTGCCTTTTTTTAATCGGCAAGCTTCTCCCTTTTTGAATTCTGAAGTATAACCTGGATGTGCTTCCATGTATACTTCTTCTTTTAAATCTCCACGTAGAAAAGTATTTTTTACATCAAATTGATGGAGGGACCAGTCTAGATTTGCTGCGATAGGGAAAAGTACTCTGATTGTGTCAATTTTTGCCACTGGTGTGAAAGCCTCAGAGTAGTCCAGTCCATATGTTTGTGTAAAGCCTTTAGCCACAAGTCTGGCCTTATAGCGTTCAATTGTTCCATCCGCGTTGTGCTTTACAGTGAATACCCAGCGACAGCCTACAAGTCTTTTCCCAGGTGGTGGTTTACATTTCTCCCATGTTTCATTTTTTAGCAAGGCCCTCATTTCTTCTTGCATGGCTTGTCTCCATTCTATTTTTTCATGGGCCTCAGCTACAGCTCGTGGTACATGTACAGTATATACAGATGCCTAAAAAATCATAGCTTGTTTTGTTAAGCTCCCTCTGGCTAGTTTAGCCATATGGTATTTGGATGATCTCGGAATATGATCGGGCTCATATTTTCATGCCGTAATACCCCTGTTTATTCATGGAGGAAGAACATATGTTATTGACTACTCTGTATACTGTTCAATAATAGGATCAACAGGTGTTACTGCAGTATCATAGTCATGGTTACCAGGATATACCTCAGAGGATCGGGACAGGAAATCACTGGGAGAGAATCATTGATCGAGAAAGACTCGGCCCTGGGTACGACTTGTGTCTCGATGAGAGGCAACTCGGGGGTTCCTGCAGCACAATCTTGTGGGTCATTGTATACCAGACTTGGCTGTAGCAACCAATCAAGTGGATCACCCAAACTCTCCCCCATACCACGAGGTTGGGAAGAATAATAGAATTCTGACTCAACGAAATTACAGCCAAGAGTGGTATACAAGCGACGAGTCGGAGGATGATAATATTTATACCCTTTCTAATGAATCCCACACCCGACAAACACACATTTTAAAGCACAAGGGTCAAGTTTGGTACGCTCGTGACGGGGTATATGGACAAACACAGAACACCCAAAGACACGAGGAGGTAAAGAGAGAGGAGTATAGGTAGGGAGATGTTGGGATAGGGTTGATAGGGGTGTTCCGAAATTGAAAGCCCAAGATGGTAACCGATTTAGAAGATATGTGGCGGAGTAGCAGCTTCAGGCCAGGGATAAGAAGGAAATTGAGAGCAATCATCAGGGCATGAGTAACTTCAAGGATGATACGATTCTTACGTTCAGCCACACCATTTTGTTGGGGACTATTCGAACAAGTTGTTTGATGAATGAGTCCACGATCCCCAAAAAAAAGTTTTCATAGTATCATTTACAAACTCTCCTCCATTATTAGAACGAAGGATCTGGATTTTTTTCTAGAACTTAGTGAATATCATAGTGTAAAAAATAGAGAAAATCATAGGTACCTCTGACTTTGACTTTAAAAAATAAATCCAGGTCATTCTTGAAAAATCGTCAATAAAGAAAAAAAAAGTACCGACAAGAATTATGACTTGAAGAAGGCGCAGGGCCCCACACATCCGAATGAATAATATGAAAAGCATGTGCAACATGAGTATCAGTACTAGAAAAGGAATGTCGATGACTCTTTGCCCAAATACAGGTCTTACATGAGAACGAATTAATATTTTTAGCAAGAGAAAGAAACAAGATTTTAAGGTAACCTAAGGAAGGATGACCCAGACGTTGATGCCACAACCGAAGATGTGTGTCTGCCATCCCGTGAGCAAGCCGGTGGTTCTTTATTGAGCCACTTCATCCATGTAGTACAGGCCGCCCCGTTCAGTACCACGCCCAATGATCTTCCCCGTCCGAAGGCCCTATAAGAGACAAAAATGAGGAAACAGAGGAGTCACACAATGGAGTTCCTTTGCTATATGACTGATAGAGAGCAATTTGCAGGACAATGACGGAACATGAAGACAATTCGACAATTTTAAAGTAGGGGATAGATGGATAGAGCATGCCCCCTGTATACTAGAAATACCCCCATTTGCTTTTTGAATATGGGTTTTTGTTGCCGGGGTTCTGTCAATGATATCAGTTTCATCATAAGTCATAGTATCATCAATAGCACCATTATCAAGAAGCCACTGAGGATTCTTTCGAGCAGAGGATCCCGAGACAATATAGATAATCGCATGATCAGTAGGATCCGGGGGTTCGGGATTGAGCAATTCGAAGCAACTTTTTTTAAAAGACTACGGATTCCAACAGGGGGATCTATCTGCAAAGATACAGAAGTTTTGGGGTGATTTTGCACATTCTGGACTCTGTTGGGGCCATTCTGTGAATAGGCCAAACTTCTAGGATGAATCTGCACAGTCTGGAAACTGGCAGGACCATTCTACGAATTCCCAGAAGTTTGAGGTTCATTCTGCAAATTCCCAGAGGTTTGGGGTTGTTTTTGTGAAGTTCCAGAAGTGGTGGGGGGCGGTTGCAGAACTAAAGAAGTTCCAGGGCAGTGCTGCAAGGGATAAGTGACCGAGGGACTTGTATGCAAATCCTGACAAACCGTTTGATGGCATTTCCGTAATATAGCCAAATTCAGGGTCAAGTCTGCCATTTCACCATGATATTTTGAGGATAAAAGAGGCAGAGCACGAGATACAATTTCTTTACCTGTAGGCTGTAGCAGTCCGATTTTCACGCTCAATTAATGAGTCTTGTCTATTTTTTCCGCTGAGAAGACTTTCATGCTCAATTAATTTATCTTGTCTGCCTTTTTCGTTGAGAAGAGAGTTCCATCGGTCGGATTTTCAGTGAGGAAACCGAAATTAATTTTTGATCCAGCCGTGAGGCCACAAAATCCGGCTACATCCGGCGGAGTCTGCCCATCGCCGTCAGCTGCTGTCTCCTCCAGATGGCCTACAGTGACGGCAGCACCACCTAGTTTAGGTCATTTATGTAATTCATACCACGATACCCATCTTTTTTGAAGTACTTATGGCCGGTTTTCCAGCAGTCGGCGCACCAGAGTTTGATTTTATCAATGACCGGAATGCAGGAGGAAGATTTACCGCCCATTTTTGGGGATTCTGACCGTGCACAACCATATGGGCCACTGGCGACTCCGGGATGAGTCACCGAAAAATGGAGCTTGAAGGATTTGGTGACGAGCAACTTCTCTTTGTAATGTAGCATACGCAGTTTCAACGGTGGGCAGCGGATCAATTTTAAGCAAATCTCGTTTGGTTTATTAATACTCGTTGCTTACAGATGCAAGTAACTGAAATAGATGATGTGTTTGCCGGGGTTGCTGATAAATTTCCATATCAGTGGGGCAAGACATTGGGTTAGGTTCCCGGCAATCAATCTCTCGCCATATTCTTTGCAAAATAGAGTACACGTGATGTAGATGTTTTTTTTATCGGATTGTAAACGTGGAGTCGGGAACTTATTCTTGTATCAATAGGAACACACGAATCAATCAAATTTCGAAATTGACAAAAATAAAAGGATCGATTGTGCAACCCAACAAAAAGTTACACTGAATAGAAGGATGGGAAAGAACGGAGATGGCAGAAGCGTATTATGCCGCAGAAACCCAATCAAACATGGAACATCAACCCCTAGCCAACTACTACGCTAGAAACGAATGTAAACCAGAGGTTCAAT
>JAOWBN010182557.1:0-16791 GCA_028565015.1 Pinguicula moranensis
TTGCTACAATCTTTACTCACAATTTATCTACTTGTTGAATTAATCACAGAGATAACAAATCCGATAAAATCTCAACACTGCTATTTGGTTCTAATTTTATATAAGCAAAAATTTCAATTTTTTTTATTATTTATAACTAAAATTATTGATGAAATATTCTCATTTTCAAATAAATAATGAACATAATAAAGGAACATATAATACTTTTTCTTTCCTGTTCTTTTGCGACCAGACCCTAATTGTCTAATACCAATTCTTGAAATTTATGAAAGTAGTCACTATTCTACCACATACCTAATTCTTCTTCTTATTTTTCACAAATAAAGTATTCTATTGCTTTCCAGATATAACATTTGGAGAGTTGAAAAATGAAATCTGGTAGAAAAGAGTCATCGTAACTCCTTATCTGAAACCATAAAAGCACTAGAAGCTACACTAATTGTCTTCCTATTGTGGTGGTGCAAGAGTGCAGAACTGTTCTTCCCGATGACCACAACAGCACATGTTTTGTTTTTTTATAAGCTAAATTTTATTAAATAAGGAAAAGTATATACATTACAAATAATTTCACATAAAACAAAATAAATATAATCGTAGAATTAAAGCTGATTATGGTGTTGTCATCTAACTCTTCATCCTCTCTTGTATGATTTTCTATTCCACTTGATCACTTCAATACTGTTAGTGATATAATTAAGGAAGTAAATACCCCTGACCCCACGTAATTAGCAAGTCAAAGATAGATTAGTTAGAGAAAGATTTGATTTGTTAATATTTTGTAACAGAAGACTTATATATACATGTATATCACATACAAAATGGATCATTGAAAATCCCAGCAATTCTTCTCTCAAAATTGTGTTCTTCGTTGATCATCTTACTAGTTCATTCATGGTATCAGAGCGATCGGCTAATGCCATCAATTGTTGATCCTCAATTTCCTCTTCTTATCTTTCGTTAAACCTATCAGAAGCACGTCTGCGAATTGTTTCTCTGCAACGTCTTCAAGCAGAGTTCTGCAAATTGTTACTCTGTAACGTCTTTCTGTAGAATCTCATGGCAGCATCTTCTTCTTTTGTGTCACCCAGCTTGCCCCCTATTGTTATTTCCAAATGCGATGGGACCAATTATCTGATTTGTGCGTCGCAGATCATGCCAATACTTCATAGTAATGATCTCATGGCAGTCGTTGATGGTTCAGAGAGGCCGTCATCTGAGTTCTTGCCCTGTGAAACCAGTGAAGAAACAAAATTCGGCATATCTGATTTGGTTAAAAAAAAAGGATCAATATTGTTTGAGTTAGATTAATTCCACTCTAACCGATCGAGCACTCAGATTGGCTATTTATTTTAATCATGCTTATGAGGTATGGTTGTTTCTTACCTCGAAATACTCGGGTAAGAATTGTACTGATGTTTTCGATCTTCGTCGAAAAATTACGAATACTTACTCAAGGCGGACAGTCATGCGCTGAATATCTTGATGGCGCAAAGTAGATTATTGGAGCACTCCGAATGAGTGGAACAGAGTTTTCGGATGATGACTGTGTTTCCTATATTGCAGGGGGTCTTCACCCCAAGTATGATTAGTATCAAGGCTTCATACCAAATATTAGGGATGTGGGTTAAGCTACCATATGGAATACACCGTGAGATGGTGAGTCTGGCTTCCACTTACTCCCTTATCAGCATCACATCCGAACACAAGAAAGTAAATACTCCCTAATAGAAAATTAGAAAGACATGCAGATTATAGGTTGGAATTTTCAGTCAATCTGAAAATATTTAAATTGGCCAATTGGTGTTTTAGCTTTGAGATTCCACCACGTGTTTGTTTGTATTATATGTATTGCATCATCTTTTATTACCTCCTTCCCTTCAAAGTGTAGTTTGTTTCTCATCTTCCAGATCTGTCACCTGAATGACATCCAGATGTCTTTCCATACTTCTAGATTAGCTCCTTCTGGTGTAGTCTGACAGAATTGTAGTAGATCAGGAACCAGTAGTGTATGATCCGCCCCACGCATGGCCCAGTCCTGTATTCCCTGCAAAAGTTAAATTGTTAGGTGATAGGATCCAAATAAATGTAAAGGTGTTTCATCCTCAGTTTGACATAGTATATAACTGATGTTCTGGTCAGGGTGGATGTGTTTGTGTGCTGCAATGCTGATTTTAGGGGTAAGGCTCGCATTATGAAGCGCCAAACCATGATGATTTGCTTTCTTGGGGAGAACTTATTCCACAAGTATCTTAGTTGCTTTACTAGCTCCTCTAGGATCACCTGTTCAACTGAGTTTAGGATATTCTGGTAGGCAACGCTGACCAAATATTTGCCATCTCCACTACCTTTGAATGTATAGCAGTCTGCTCCCTCACTTGCAGGTACTTTATTTTGTAAGATACCGAGGAGGGTTGTTATCCTAGAATCTTCAACATTCCTGGTTGCTCTTCTCCAAGCTATTTTCCATTCCCAAATCCCATCCCTCCAGGTACCTGATTTTCCTGGAGTACTCTAAAGCTGCCCAACTGTAGATCATTGTCCAGAGTACCATAGCTAAGCCCTCACTGCCCTTAATAGTCTACCTCCCACTTTCTCAGTAGGGCCTTGTTGTAGCAGTCCATTTCTCTAACCCCTAAACCGCCAGAAGAGATAGGTTGGCATATCTTTCTCCATGCCATCCAACATGTTTGATATCGACCAGCAAAATTTTTAGAAGTATGATGCGGCGACAGCGAGTGATTCTCATAAACATGATGTGGCTGCTGCAAGTGACCTGTTCTGCTGGTCGACCAAAGGAGTTGTTGTAGAAAGCAGCAATTCATATATGCCTGGTGGCAGTTTAGATGAATAAGAGATAAGAGCCTTCTCAAATTTATCCATCTCCATTGGTTTCTCTTCTCGGTATAGATTGATATTGGTACAGGATAGGTACATGCATTCTACCAATGGCCTAATGATGTGTGAAATGAAATGAAAATTACAAGTTCCTGTCTATTTTGTCCCGGATGGGATGTTAGGACTGTAAGGTTGATATGATACTACAAATGAAAAGGGCATAAAGCTGTAAGGCAAAACAACATGTTCACTGAAAAGAAGGAATAATGAATGACAGGTGTCACATACACACCGATTGAGTACACTACATTACTCAAGCGGCATTGGCCTATCATTGGCCTATCATTTTGTATGGACATGCAGGGAGAGCAATTGATAAACTAGATACTTGTAAAGGATGAAGGAGGTGACATGTTTTCTTGAAAGGGGACTAGTATATTCCTGCCCGACCGGTTCTGGACTCTATCCACTATAGGGATAGCTCACCAAATATGAAGAAGTTGTGTACCAATATTTTTATAAAAAAGAATATTGATAAGTTGACAGTTATGATAACATGTTTTGGTGAAGAGTGGATAATGGCGATGAACTGGATGTGGAGCTGCTTTGTGGTCTTCTATGAGGCTAGGGGAGCCATATACCAGATCACCCTTAGCTATACTAGAGGACAAGATGGAAGGGCAGGATATACAGTTCAGGATCAAGATATCATTTCAGTGACCTCATCCTATTAGATCTAGTCATGAAATTAGTCCAAGCTAGTTAAGGCTTTTGTATTTTTCTTTGCTATTTATTTTCGAGTGAATTGCTTTAATGTACATTTTTCTGAAAATATCTTATCTTTATATATATATATATATATATATATATACATACATATATGAGAATTTAGCTTATCCAAAAAAAAACTACTGATGGGCCTAGATCTCAAGCATCCAGCGGACGTTTTGCATCTGGCGGACGGTATCCAGTCCGTGGAAATCATTCTCAGAGGGGCCATGGGAAACATATCACAGATGGGCCTCAACAGTGAGCAGTGGGTCGTGGCCAGTATTTTGGGCTGCCTCCTCTTCAGAATTTCCAGTCTGAAGGACGTTATACTTCAAACGGGCAGTAGCCCAATTTAGGCCCACAACCCATTCAGGCCTCATAAATTACAACTCATTTCATGAGCCTCCTGCAAATGCTGTAAAATGTCAAATATGTGATAAATATTATCATACACCATTAGACCGTTATCAGCGTATGAACTTCTCCTATCAGGGTCGTCATCCTCGGGCTCAGCTTGCTGCCATGGCTACTCATGTAGATGATAGTGTCTGGTTTGTGGATAGCGGAGTGAATGAACACATTGCCAATGATACAGTTCCTCTTGCGCAGCAGCAAACCTACTCTAGATCAGACTCAGTAGCTGTTGGTAATGGTACAGTTTTAGAAATCATGAACACTGGTACTCTAAATGTTAACAACTCTCTACGACCATTAAACTTGTCCAAAGTTCTTCATTGCCCTATTGCATCTGCAAATCTTTCAAAATCAATTCAAACTGATGGGTGTAGTGAGTTTTATTTCACTCAATTTAAAGCCTTTTTACACTAATGGGGAATTATTCATCGTATTTCGTCCCACATACACCTCAACAAAATGGGTTTGTTGAGCGTAAACATCGTCACATTATTGATATATGTCTCACTTGCTTGGCTCAATATCACCTATATCCTAAGTTCTGGGTTGAAGCATGCTCCACAACAATTTTTATAATTAATAGACTCCCTACTCCTATTCTTCAACATTTAAGTCCTTTCGAAAAATTATTTGGGTCTGCTCCAGATTATTCTAAGTTTTGGACTTTTGGGTGGGTGTGTTATCCCTTACTTGGTCCTTAAAATTCTCATAAACTTATGTTTCGAAGCTTCAAGTGCAGTTTTATTGAATATAGTTCTCAACGTGCTGGATATAAATGTTTTGATCCTGTCTCCAAAACAACCTATATCTCCCAACATGTAGTGTTTGATGAGTCTCTCTTCCCGGCATGTCCTGCTCATTCTTCAACTACTCGCCATCCTTCAGGCAGAGCTCAAGTCTCAGGTAACTCCTCATCAGAACTTGAACTTGGTCCATTATCTATTATTTCTCCATTTACTCTTAACCCTATGGGTGGACTCCACGAGCTGACTTCTTGTTCTCTTGAGCAGACACTTACTTTCTCGGCAGGCCACCAGATAACACTCACTGTAGCACATCCTAATGCAGTGACACCTATTGTGGAACATCCTCCTACCGTGAGCAACTCCCAACCTTCTCAAATATTCATGCCGTGAACATTTCTACACCCACTTTGGAAAATCCTACTGCCGTGAACATCTCCCAAACTTCTACAAATATTCTTGCTGTGAACATTTCTCATCCACTTCAGCATATTGCTACCGTGAACACCTTCCAGCCAACTCATAATATTTCCACACATAGTTAACTGTCTTCTCTCTGTCAGAACAATACCATTTAGAAACCATCGTTGAGCAGCCCCCAGCCATATCATCTAATTGTATCACATAGCCCAATTTCTGACCTTCACTCACCTAGCCAAGCTGTAACTCAAAGTCAATCTCTGGAAAAGTTAGTAGCATCCTATAGTCCAGTTTCTAGCTGCTCTGCTTCCTCTGCTTTGGATGATGGCAGTCATGCGATTGTTCCTGCTCAACCTCATAGGTCCGTGTCTCCTGCTATTACATTTCCTGAACTTTCTGAATCTGAGATAGCACCACTAGAGATAAATCAACCTCTGTCTCTCACTCGAGTCACTTGTTCCCAAATAAGTTCACTTCGTCCTAAACAATTTTCTGATAACCATTTATATATAGTTATTACTCATTCCTTTTAGGACATTGTTAGTGTTCATGTTCCTCGTGAACTACTAATTATCAACAAGCTCCATTGTCTCTGGAGTGGATAACTGCTATGCAGAAGGAATTCAATGCCCTACTTGATAATCACACCTGGGATCTTTGTCCTTTTTCCACCTGATCAGCACGTTATTCGATGCAAATGGGTTTATAAAATAAACAAAAATCAGATGGTTCTATTGAACGGTACAAAGCTAGGCTGGTTGCCCGTGTCTTTGAACAAGAATATGGACTTAATTTTGCTGAAACCTTCAGTCCCTTGGAAAAAAATGGCTACTCTACGTCTTTTTCTTGCTCTTGGTGTTCAGTTTAATCGGTCGGTTTGTCAACTTGATATGTCTAATGCATTTTTTAATGATGAGCTTGAAAGAGTTGTTTATATGGAGCAACCGCCTGGCTTTGTTTTTTTTTTTTTTATCAATTTCCTACACATGTTTGTTCTTTATGCAAGGCAATCTATGGTTTTAAACAGGCTCCTAGGGCCTGGTATGTTCATCTTTCTGGTTCTCTTAATGATCATGGGTTTACTTGCTCGTTGAATGATTCATCTCTTTTCACTTTTCATGCTGATGGGATACACCTATTTGTTCTAGTCTATGTTGATGATATTTTGGTTACTAGGTCATCTCTGCCTGCCATTACAAGCTTACTTGACAGTCTCAAAACTGACTTTCGCTTGCGTGATTGGGAGATCTTGGGTATTTTCTCGGGATTGAAGCTATTCAAGATTGTTCTGATCTTCATCTTCGTCAATCAAAATATATCTCTAAATTGCTACAGAAATCCAAAATGGAGTTGGCAAAACCCTTACCATCTCCTTGCTGTTCAGGGGTATATCTTGTTCTAATGATTCTACTCCACTTACTTTGGCATATGTTACTTTATATAGACAGACAGTGGGTGCTTTACAGTATTGTACTTTAATTCGATACGATATTGCCTTCTCAGTCAATCAACTTTGTCAACACTTGCATAATCCAACCATGGGTCACTGGGGGCTGCCAAGCGTGTCCTACGATACCTAAAGGGAACTCCTGACTTAGGTCTGTGGTACACACCTGGGTCTTTATGTCTACAGGCCTTTTGTGACTCGGACTGAGCAGGAGATCCTATTGATCAGAGGTTGACCACTGGTTTCAGTATTTTTCTTGGGTCGTGTCTTATATCCTGATCTGCCAAGAAACAAAATGTTGTCTCTTGGTCTAGTATTGATGCTAAATATCGTGCCATGGCTCTTACTACAGCAGAACTTTATTGGCTTCGTATGCTTTTTCGTGACTTTCAGGTTTCTCATCGTGATCATCCAACGCTTTGGTATGACAACATAAGTGCTTTGGCTCTGGCATCCAATCATGTATTTCATGCCTGTATAAAACATATTAAGATTGACTCTCATTTTATTCGAGAAAAGGTACTCAACAAAGATATTGAAATACAACATCTCAGCACTCATGATCAACTCACTTATATCTTCACTAAGAGTTTGGGCACTACTCGATTTCAGTTACTAAGGACCAAACTCATGCTTGTTCTTCCACCCATTAGTTTGAGGGGGAGTGTTAGTGATGTAATTAAGGAAGTAAATCCCCTTGACTCCACGTAATTAGCAAGTCAAAGATAGATTAGTTTGAGAAAGATTTGGTTTGTTAATATTCTATAACAGAAGGCTTATATATACATGTATATCACATACAAGACGGATCATTGAAGATCCTAGCAATTCTTCCCTCAAAATTGTGTTCTTCATTGATCATCTTACTATTTCATTCAAATACTACATTGGGTCGATATAACATTGATCATTTGACTCTCGGCGATGCAAGCTATCATCTAATATTCTGATAGTTACAAGAGTCATTATTATGAACATACCAAGAAAATAGATTGGTATTCCACAACATCACATGTTTCGTTGCTTGAAATGAAAATACTTTGTTAAATGATGTTTCATTTGAACTGGAAATTGAGGGATTGACTTGGCAAATTATAAAGAAATTCTGGACCCTATGACCGACGATCGGGGGGTTCCGGCAACCGGCGGCGGCGGGGGCTCCAACACGGCGGATCCAAAAAATTCCGGACCCTACGAGACACCTCTATTCTAAAAGTAATTATCTTTTAAGTATTTGCACAAAACACCACCTCTTCTAAAAATAAGAAGTAGTATAAGAAGGCCTGCGCAAAATAGGGCCTAAGGATATTTTTGCTCAAGTTTGGTGGTGTTAGATAAAATAAGTTTTTGTCTAAATTGATTAGATTAATTATTTATTCATTATCTACTATTAATAATTATAAATTAGGATAGAATTCTGTCATCCTAATTAGGGTTGGATTCTGCATACCCTCTTATAAGGAGCATAGTAGGCACCTATTGTTACACGCCAATACACAATTCTCATGTACTGAGAACCCAGAACAAATACAATATTCTCTTGAATTGTTGCCTCACCATCTCCGGAGGAGATATTTGAATTTGTGGATTATACGGGGACTCTGGTAGCCTCCAGGTTTGCATTCATGGCATTATCAACCGAAGGATTACGGTTTTATCATGCTTCCGCACAAATAAAATTAACGACTCTATTTAGATCTGCAGTGGTATCAGAGCCTAATTTGTTCTTGATTATGCTCGATCAATTATTTGTAAATCTGTTCCTTTCAAATTTGAAAATGTTGAATTCGAATATGTTGTTGAATTCGGATATGTTTCTTCCAGCGTATATTCTTCCAAAGAATTCGGTTCCCACTGAATTTTTCAATTTTTATGAAGTCGACCATTTTACATGAGTATTGTTGTTTGTTGGCCACGGGAATACTCTGTTCACCAAGATTCATGGAGGCCATTTTCTCCTTGATACGATTTGATCCCTCTGATTTTTTATTTGATGAATTGATAAAACGTGACAAAGTAATTCGACTGATTGGACTAAATAAATAAATTGTTAATAATTTGATAATTGATAATTACTTGGTTGATTATCCTGTTTTTAATTTATTCAGAATATTAATATTTTTTTTATTAACTATGTCAATCATTTAATTATTTTGAAATTCGGATACCACATGTTATCAAAAAAAATATTCTGAAATTATCAGTTGAATGTGTAATTATTATTCTGAATTTTTTAAATTATTAGATTAATTTTGCATTATATTAACTGTGTTAATAATTCATTTAATAATTATTCAAAATTATGTTAATATATGTTATCTGTTCTGAATTTTTCTAATAACTATGTGTTAATAATATTATTCGTAGTATATTAACTATGTTAATACTTTTTTTTGATGATAATTATGTGTTAATTATTTTATTTCAGAAATTTTAATTATTCGTAATTTTTAACTATGTATTAAAATTTTGTAAATGAGTTTACGAATATAAGTGTTTCTTATATTATATTTATTTAAATCATTATGCATAAGTTAATTGTTAGAATTACGATATTCTCATATTTTGTTTTCTGAATATGCTAATTATGCACATCATGTAAATTAGTATAGTTTTAAATTCTTTATTTTAAATATGTTAAGTGTTTATTATGCTAATTAATAAACTTTCAAATTTTGTTTCTAAAAATAATTATTAACTATATGTTAATAATTTATTTTAGGTAACTATATAACCATAAATTTTGAATACCAGAAGAAAATTCGCAGTAACCGTGCTCATGGGCGGCTATCTAATGCTGGTTTTTAAGAGGAACTACAGTGACCCCACTAAATATTTGGGCTCTCACGAGGAATGGTAAGTGTTGTCTGGGACGTTGGTTTTTAAGTGGGACCAAGTGACCCATCAGCTACTCGGGTGCTTACTGAATTGGTTCAATATCATATTTTGATTTATTTTAGATTTTTTGATAGATTCAAAATTTTCTTTTAACTGCGTGTTAAAAGAAACTGAATTGTTACATTCGTTTGGCTGTAAATACTCTTATGTGTTTTTATCCTGAATTTGTTTCATAACGTGAAAATTCTATTTTCTTGGAAATTCCTGGTTATGTCGCATGTGATGATTATGAGATTAACGAATTTTTGAACGTGTTGTAGGATAAAAAAAATTCTTTAGAAATTTGATTTTAAAATTGTGCCTAATATCCTTTTATATATACTTGAAGATATGGCAACCCCTTGCATGATCAGTGAGCTCTTTTCCAACGATAAGTTCAATGGAATAAACTATGACATCTGACACAAGAAGATTCAGTATCTTATTAATGACAAAAATGTCCTAGAACACATTACTACCATCATGGTAGAACCCAAGAAACCAAGTGACATCTATGATGCATGGGCCAAGAAAGATCGTTGTGCTCGCTATTCTATATTGTACTGCATGTACGATGACCCGATTGGCCAATTTGAAGTGCACCCCAGGCCAAGACTATGTGGGAAGCCCTTAAGGCTGCAGATGGCCAAACTTTCGCTGCTTCGTACCTTGCTTCTGAACTGGCTACAGTATAAGATCGATTCGAGTCAAATTGTACTCGAACACATTCACATCATGACTATAATGTTGCGTGATCTTAAGGGTGGTGGGATCGATATTTCTAAGTACAAGCAAGTCCACAATGTGATTTGTTCACTGCCTGACGATGGAGAAGATAATCGATGTACTCCATTTAAAACTTTGATGTCTCATGATGTAAGCATCAAGACCTTCTCTGATATAGCTAAGCACCAACAACTTGAGGACGAACGCTTGAGAGCTTCCGAAACTTCTTTCAGAGTTTATACTGTTCAAGGGGGAAACACTAAGGAACAGAAAATCTGGAAAGCTATCTTAGAAACGTCATAAGCCTGCTCCCAAGAGGAAGATCACTAAACAACCAAAGGTTCAAAGGCCTGAAAAACATGGCAAGTGTGAAATGCTTCAACCGTGGGAATAAAAGACACTTCTCTCGGGATTGTTCCGAGCCCAAGAAGACACCTTACTCTCCCAGTACATCCAAAGTATGTGTATGCTCCCCTGCATTAGTTGCTAATTCATTTTCTAAGTGGATTGTTGATTCAGGATCGAACCAACACGTAGTAAACGATCAAGCTGGATTTGTCGAGTTCTATCATTGTGGCGCCAAAACGTAAAGCATTACTATGGGTAATTTTAGTGAAGAAGATGTCATTGGCATTGACACCTACAAACTTTAGATTCGTTGCTTAAACACACTGCTGTTACACGACACAATCTATGTATCAGGAGTTAGATTTTGCTTAGTTTGAGTAGTTTTCTTGTTGAAACTTTGTTTTTCATTTAATTTTCATCCCAGAGGATTGAGGATTGAGTGCGGTGATGATGTGTTTGGTCACGATTCGTATAAATATGAGTTTTGTGTTCTTGACTTAGATGATATTTATGATAATATTAATAGTTCATCTCTTGCCTTAGTTTCCAATATAAATAACATTTTTGAATTTGTTAAGTGATATGTTAGACTTGGTCATATTGGTCAAGATAGGTTAAATAGACTTGCTAAATAAGGTCAATTAAACTAACTCACTAAGGCTAAGTTATCTGTGTGTGAGCCTTGCTTAGCTGGCAAGGCTAGCAAAAAACCTTTCAGTAAGACTTCTTTTAGCTTCAAATCCCCTCGGTTTAATCCATTATGACATTTGCGGACCCAAAATGTGAAAGTATGTCATGGGGCTTCTTACTCCATCACCTTCATAGATGACTACTCACGTCTTGGGCACATGTATCTATTGTCGTATCGTTACAAAACACTTGATGTGTTCAAACACTACGTAGCGGAAGTAGAGAACCAATTGGAGCAAAAAGTTAAGGTGTTTCATACTGACCACGGTCGCAAATACTTTTCTAATATGCTCAAAGGGGGTATTGTGATAAAAAGGGTATAATAAGGTAACTTACAATTCCTTATACTCCACAGCAAAATAGTGTTGTGCAGTGTAAAAAATGCACCTTGCTTGATATGGTTTGGTCAATGATAGCGCAAGCCAACCTACCCATTCACTTTGGGGAGATGCGTTGCTCACGGTAACATATATCCTCAATAGAGTATCAAGCAAGAGTGTACCCCACAACTCCATATGAGTTATGGAATGGAAGAAAACCTATTTTGAACCATATGCGACCATGGGGTTTGGGGGGTTATGTGCAAAATCCAACCCATCAAAATGACAAACTTGATCTAAGAGCAACCAAGAGGGTGTTCATTCGATACCCCGAGTATTACAAAGGAAATGTGACATTCGACAAATACCCGAATGGGGGCATCACTAAAATGGATAGTCGAAATATCGAATTTCTAGAGGATCAGTTCCCATCTATCGATATAGTAAAGCAGGATAGTAAATTGTATGAGTTGCAACAAGATTTGCCACTATCTCTTGGTGAGAGGGAGGGTATGACTCAATAATTCATGCAGGAAAGTGTAATCCCACCTATTTAAGGTGGAAACTTGTCAAACAATTAGGATTAACATGAAAGAGAGGTAAGTTCTCAATCTTTCATACCTAGAAACGAGATTGATTCCCAAAACTTAGACCATAATGATGTGACTACGATCCCCACAAATCAAAGGGTTAGTGAGAGTGACCCTTCTCACACCGTTAGCCCCACGAGCCAAAGGGCCAATGGGAATAAATTATCAACCAGACAAGTACAAGATTCTGAACTCCGAAGAAGTGAACGTGGAAGAATTCCTCGACGATACTTTTAGATTGAGAAATTTTTTGTACTCATTTGTAAGTAGAAGAGTCCACCTCTTATGATGAGGATATGGACTCACTTGATAGAGAAAAATGACTAAGTGCACAAAAATGATGTATGGAAACTTGTTGATCTTCCACATAGACGAAAAATGTTTGGATGCATGTGGGTATTCAAGGTTAAACGCGATACAGATGGATCAATTGACAAGTTCAAAGTCCAACTCGTGGCGAAAGGTTTCACCCAAATCGAGGGTGTGAACTATGATGAGATATTTTCTCCTATGGTGAGAATTGTCTCTATTTGCCTACTTTCGGCCCTGGTTGCCCATTTGGATCTTGAGTTATTCCAAAGGGACGTAAAGACTAACTTCCTCAATGGAACCCTTGAGGAAGAGATCGACATTGATCAACCTATTGGGTTCATCTCAATAGGTCAAGATCACAAAGTGTGCCATCTTAAAAGATCCATATATGGTCTTAAACAGTCTTTCAGATTGTGGTATTTCAGATTTCATGAAGTCATTACTTCGTTTGGCTTTATAATAATAGATGAAGACTACTATGTGTACATCCTAAAGACAAATGAAGGAATCATGTTTCTCTCCTTGTATGTCGATGACATACTACTGGCTGGAAATAACATAAAAATGAACAACGTCACTAAGCAGTGGCTATCTTCCATCTTTGAGATGAAGATATGAGTGAGGCTAGGTATATCTTAGGTATGGAGATCATCAGAAATTTTCCTAGGAAGCAGAATATGTTGCATGCAATAGGCAATCTGCTTTTTGATTTGATTATGAGGCTTGACGATCCTATAGAAATGAACTACGATAATACTGCAGCAATTCAGTTTGCTAAGGATCCAAAGTTCCATAGAAAGGCAAAGCACATCCGAAGACATTACTACTTTGTTCAAAATGCTACAAATACTATCAAGTATATTTCTACCGATAAGATGATTGTTGATTCAATGATCAAACTCATTCGTAGAGATATTTTTAGAGCTCATATCATGAGTCTAGGGTAGCATAGGATTTGATCATATCTTGTATTGATCAGAACGTATTTTTGTAATTTTTTATTATGAAATGAAGTTGATTTTTTTCTTTTCATCAAACATTTGTTTGTGTATGCAATCAATTGATTAGGCACAAGAAATGTCACAAGGTTTTGTGATTGTCCCTACACATGGGTAATCGCCCTTATGCTTGTGCAGCATGAAGGATAAGACTGGTATATGTTCTGAAGGATGAGACCGGTGAAATGAGATTTTAAGTGAATTAGATGTGAAATATTTGGGTTTTCACATTAAAGCCTTAAGGCTGAATGTAGAGGATAAAAACTCAGTGCATTTGTCCAAGGCTACAATTCACATGACATAAGTAAGTTACATGCCCAAGTAAGTGGGAATCATGCCATGCCACACATATCATACTATGTGTGCCACAGAATGACCATAGTGAAAATGAAAAAAGAACCCCATGATTGTCATTGTGTGATCACATGGACATACATTTGTCCATCTAGGTGTTACTCTTTGACTTCGATCTACAGCTTAAAGTTGAGGCTTGATGATGCTACTTTAATATGTCATCCAAGGGCTAGAGTCCATACAGTCCAGTGAACCATGCTAGGATAGCAGTCAAGTCGATATGGATGGTCATCAGTGTCTAAGGAACAATCTGTCTAACTTTACCATATTTGTCATAGCGGTTACATTAAGTATGTAATCAAATATTGTATAGCTTAAAAGGATGAGTAACTATTGGTGATGCGAATAGGATTTGTGATATCGTTACTTTGAAAGTATCATGTGAGTTAGATGGTGATTTAATATAACACTACTAGTTACTTTATGGTCGCACGGCTCACTTCTCGTATGTAGCATCGGGAGATTCAAAACTGTATTTTGTAGTACGGCTTATGTAGCTAAGTGGGAATTATTAGACAAAAAAAACTTTTGTCAATAATTAGTTAGAGTAATTATTTTTTAATTACCTAATATTATGCATCCTAATTAGGGTTGGATTTTGCCTCTCCTCCTATATAAGGGCGTCTTCTACACACCAATACACAATTCTCATCTGCAGAGAACTTAGAACAAATACAGTGTTCTCTCTAATTGCTACCTCACCACCTCCGAATGAGATATTTGAGTTTTTGGATTATACGGGGACTCTAGTAACCTCCTAGTTTGTGTTTGTGACATAATTAATTGAAGGTTTACGGTTCTATCACGCTTCCATACCAATAGAGGTAATGACTCTATTTATTTCTACAGGTGTAAATTGACTACCCTGAAGATTTCATCATTCAGGTGGAAGGTACTACGGGATAAAATTCGTACAAAAATGAACCTATTCTATAGAGGCATTAACATGATGCCAGAACAAATACTCTGTGTAAGAAGCAATCTTATGAAAGAAGACACAAACCAGTTGTTTTTCATGTGCTCTAGCATACAAGGTATGGTCCGAGTATTGTACTTGGTTCAGACTTTCGTATATTTGAATATTGTTGTTCACTTTACTCGTCATAGGGTATTTATCAAGAACAAAGGGAGATGCAAACTTATGAAAAGTAATCTATTTGAACAGGCAACCGTGGATGATCGTTCCAGTCCAAAAACTAGGGCAGACAAGGCGTTGCAAGTAAGCTCTTCAAATCAATCAATCCCTGCAATCGCCCAGAGACTATCTCTTGAAATTTGGAGGGTAGCGTGGCTGCGACTAAGGTACAACACAAGGAGTGTACAGAGGGGACTTATCTGATGACCTCAAGTTCTCCCCTCCCTGGAATAGAGCAAGACACCATTTCTTCGAGGGAGAGAATTGATAGTGGGCTAGAGTATATTGTGGGCCTGGAAGAAAGGTTGATGGTCCGCAGACTGATGGCGGGTCTGAAGACTTAACGAGTAGTGAGTTGGACCAGCAAAGCCCAACACTTTTGAATTCTTTGAAGAATTCAGATGGGATGCCAAATGCAAAAAAAAATAAAAAAAATTGCAAGCACACCTCATTCATACCGAAAATTCGTTACTTTGTTGATAAATCAAGAAAAGTTTACTACCCTACTTGGTAGCTAGCACGATAGTTCGGACCCCCGACCCAATACTTTTCTAGAAAGCTATGAGTGTTATAAAGCTCTAGCCCAAATGTCAAAACTATCATATTTATGAGTGTTATGTATGTAAGCTGGTCCACTTATGTGGGTCACAAGATCAGTCTCTGTAAGCAAGGTGCTATACTATGCTACAAGCGTAGTTGTTCGGGCTAATTAAACTTTTATTTATTGCAAATTTAATTCCAAAAGAAATCTGTTTGAACAGAATTTGACAACTTTTGGATCAAAAGAAACGAGATAAACTTTTCAAAAAGAAGATAGATATAATCTAATACATGGTGGTGGTTGAAGAGTAACCATTGCATCCGGCCCGCATCAGCTTCCCTATGTGGGCCGATGATCCAAAACTAGTACTTTTAACTCTCTCATAGTGAGAGTGTGTGGCTTGTAACATGAGGGATGTAGTGGCGGCCTCTGTAACAAATGTGCTTGGTTTCGATACTGTACCCTTTTATAAAAACATTTAATAACCCAATTGTTGTCAAACATGAAACTCTGTTAGCATATTGATATTTTAAAAGCTTCGGCCTGCCCTTGTCTCATTGATAGCCAACCTAGGAATTAAAAAATTCAGAAAAACCTAAAACTTAAACTAAGCAAATAAAGAAAAAGTAATAACATTTGTTATTTGGGCAAAGTATCTGTCGGCTACTTGTTCGTTCGGCCCGGCCCAATCGCTTGGTAATTAATTGCCCAAATTGTGATTCTACTTCTTCTCAATTGCATTCATCTGTATTAAATTCCTACTGTACTGATTTTAATGCAAAATTCCTTGCGAAACCCTGAAACTTGGGTGCCTTAAACCTTCTCAATCTGTTGGAAGAGCTTACCCCAAACCATTATTGTACTGAGGTCCTTGCGGATTGCAATATTTAATAGCGAATTCACAGTTCGCCATCTAAGGGTTCTGCAAGATCAGTAATTTATTGTATGACTGCTTGATAAACTTTTGCTTCGTTTTGAATAGGGGAGGATGTTGGTTTCTGCTAATTTTCAGAAAGAAAAACTATTTAGTTGTTTTTGATCTTTGTGATTGAGCATATGAATCATTCTACGCTCTAGAGTTTGTTGTTTTGGGGGAAGTTATTGTGCCCAGTTTAGTCGGTGAGCATGGGTAAGCCATTGTTCTATGAGATTCTGGAGAAACCGGCTACCAGTTGCATGATTGGAGTATGCTTTTTTATTTGGTTTTATATACAGAAAAAGGGGATTGGATATTCACATGTGGGGTTGAGTTATGAGACTGCTTTAGAAG
>JAOWBN010182568.1:0-16791 GCA_028565015.1 Pinguicula moranensis
GTTTAGTAAACATATAATTATTTTTTTGGTTCAATTCCATCTTCTGCCCAATTCCACCATTTGGTGTGCAATTCCGATAGTAATTCCTTGTTAATTCCCAAGATGGGATTGCTAGTAAACGGGGCCTTAGTGTTTTATAATTTAACTTTAACTTTTACCTATATACTCTAAAGTTGTTGAAAGTACTTGTGATTGATAAAATGATATTATTGAACTTTGATAACTCAATTAGTGGAGCACCCTCACTAATAACTGAGAGTTCTCAAGTTTGATACATGTGAAACTATCCAAAAAAGATGGAAATGGTTGCTTAACTATAAAAAATTATAAAATAAAATTTTATATTAAAATAGAAGAGTTGTTTGGATATTTTTGCAAGCACCCTACGAATTCTCTAGAAAGCTTCTTTTTATTAACTTTTCTTTAAACGAAATCACTTCTTAAATAATAAAAGTTATAGCAAACATAACCTTTTGCTTTCGATCAAGTGAATTGACTTTAATAGGCAGTTGTTTCGATTTATTCCTATACCGAAAAAATGTTGACTTTTCAATTGTGTAGCACAACCTTTTTGGGAAATGCAATTATTAGCGAAACACGCGGCAGATACTATACTATTCTCATGAAAATTTGGTATTACCGGGTTAGCATGGATTAGGGACTAGGGTCATTATAATTATTTATGTTTGTATACAAACTTTTAGTGGTAGGGACTAAGGTCATTATAATTATTTATGTTTTCTTATTATTAATAATATTTCTATTAACATAATTATAATGTATTGTTTTTATTTACCAAAGAAAAAAAAATTGTTGCTGCTATTATTATAGTCATTAACAAAGTTTATCCTTATTATAAATTTTATTTCCAAATAACATGCTAGCTTATCATTTTCAATAGTTAGAGGAAAACATCATTTTTTTTGTGAATTAATAAATGAGTGCCAAATGAAAGTACTAGAATTAAGTAACTGATCAAACCAAATAGCAAAAGATGTAAAAATCTTCTTTTCTCCACTAATGACCATAGCCACTTTTTCTTTCAAAAGATACAAATCTCAACATTATTAATGGATGTATATATAGCCATCCATTTGATACTATTTGAAAGTCTTAGAAGACATACCAAATCAATTTTTCAACATCTATTTAATGGCATCACTATGCCATTTGACTCATGTCATTTCATCCCATGTGACATTCACTCAAAACAAATCTGATACTTTTGACCAACTCCAATTTTCAATAAAACTCATACGATTACGCCACCGGCAACCGCTTTCGACTGTTTTGGTGGAAAACGAAATAGAAGAGTTTAAATAGAAATGTGAATTACAAATAATTACTTAGACTAAGATTTATTTTTATGGAAGGTTGGGACTTTAAGGAAGTTTGGACTTTACCGTCCTAAAGGAACGAATCAAGAACCTCTGAGACCTGTAAGGCCATATGGAATATGGACCTATGAGCACGAAAGTGTTATGAAATATGCACCTGTAAGCACGAAAGTGTTGGTTGCGAGATACAAGGCTTTACAATACAAGTCTCAACAGGGCATGCCTAGTTGGACTTGAAGATGGGTGTTGTCCCATACCGGTTATGAGAAAGGAAATAAAAGAGTTTGAATAAAAATATGAATTACAAACTAAAAAATCTTAGTAATAAAATATTCAGTTCACATTTTTATTTAAACTCTTCTATTTTCTTTCTCATAACCGGTATCAGACAAAAAGTCTGCTACGCTTATTTTTTACATCACCGTGGTCTCTGCCTCTTTGGAGAACAAATTTTAATTGCCATGTTGACCGTCAAGATTCGCCAAATTCAATTTTCGCTACGGGGTGTAGAGGAATTATTCAGATTTTCGCTATCAAGATCCAGGCAATCCCAAATCCCTAATCCCTAATCCCTATCTAACCTTTCAATTAAGGGGAGTCAAATATAATTTAATATACATGGTCATTTGATTTTAATATCATTAGATTACTATTTCCAATAAGATATTAGATGGTTATTTGGTTTTGATATAATTAGATTTTAAATTATACTATAATTATGAAGTGTTCGATGAATTAATAAGTTTTATCCATGTGATAATCCTAAGGCGTGGAGTGGTCACACTCAAGCCCGTTTGAAAGTGGATTATAATGGTGGATTAATATGCATGTATTACTGCCAATGTAGATTTAAAACAATACACTCGTTGATTATGGATTGTGTGTTGATCGGACGACTACTTCATTTATTTTTGCAGTCCTTTTTATCAAATTACCCTGCGGTCATTTTCGTAATCCAAGTCAATAGTCGTTTGTTTGTCCGAGCAAGGCCAGATTTAGGGGGTGGGGCAGGGGCCTTGGCCTTTCCTAAAATTTGGGCCAACTTTGAATGTATACGGGCCTCAAACAAATTACGCTTGAACCAACAAATAATAATATTTTTGGGTCAAATTTTAATAGTATTTTATTCAAATTGAAGATTTTGAGCCTTAAAAAATTCAAGTTAAAATCAAAATAATAAGAAATAATCGGTCTAACCCAAATACATCTAAAAAACTCAAAGTTTTTAATTTCTACAGGCACCCACATATTTTAAATTTCTGGACGAATTAATTAATTATCGAATTTTTTTTCGAAAATAACTCAAAATGTAATATTTGAAAGACGGAAATTTAAAAATTGAGAAAGTCAAAATTGTGAAGTACTTTGATTGAATGAGTAAGAGAACCCACAAAAAATTTATAGTAATTTATTCTAATTTTGTTATCGATAAATTTTAATGCAATAGTGGTTCTCGGGAGCGAAATATGCATATATTTTTATTGTTAAATTATATATATTTTATTAATAATGTTATTTGTAGTATATTAAATAGTTTAATTTTCATTTTATTTTATCATTGTTTGAGCTGATAAAATTATTGATTTTCATGATTGTTGAGTAAATCAATTATTTTGTTACATCCTAGAAAATTATTCATCCCCTTTTTTTGCCCTAATAAAAAAACATTTGGTCACTTTAATTTTTTTTTGGCCATCTATATTATTTTTCTACATCCGCCATTTGATGACTTTTATGCTTTCATGTTACGGGTGCTTTCGAAATTGATTTCTAAATTCCTAAACCCTTCGGAAGGCTAATCTGTTCTAAATTTTAACAGGTTTCTTTGTGACAACGGTTCTCACTTTTGGGTGATTGTTGTGCAACAATTTTCTTAAAACCGAATAAACATGTCCCCTATGCCCTTCCTCTACATTGTTGGTTTCATTATGCATCTATTGCACTTGTGTGAATTTTTGCACATGGATGAAAATGAAAGACGGAATCGGAAGTGTGAGGCACCACCGCTATACTACATTTAGTACAAGATTCCCCAACCATTGGAGTTTTTAGATAATCTAATGAAAACCAATGAACGTCCTTGCTTCAATAATCTAAGGATGCATCATGCGGTATTTTTGAAGTTGTGTAAGACCTTGCGCGAGGGATGACCAATATGTGTTGGTTGAGGAAAAACACTTGTGCATCATCTAAAGAATTGAACACTAAATTTTGATTTTTAAAGGTTCAGGATAACCATCCGCCTCTATTACAACGAGGTTCTTAATGTCGCCCTTCACCCTAAGGTTAAACTCTTTGTCGGGACATGTATTTGTGTTTGTTTATTTCCTTTTAAATCTTGAATGACTGTTGAATTTTCCTTTGAAATGGTTTGTATTCGGGGGTACTCAGCCTACCTCACGCCTTACAAAACTTAGAAAAAGTGATATACCGCACTCTTTTTTCACACGCATTTCACACTAATGGTATACCCCACACATAATGGATGGATGAGATTAGTTGGGCGCTGCACAGAATGGGTGGATGGGATGAGTGAAATCCACTATTCTTGAAAAAAGAGTGTCATATATCATTTTTCCAAAACTTGTGCCTTACAAACAAATCTGTGATAGATTTATAAAGTTTTTCATATAGCATGAATACTTTTAATGTTTTGTTGTAGGGATCGTGCCCCATGAATCCATTATTGAATAATGCACACTGGACTAAGTTATTGTTTGCCCAGTGAAAAAACAAATTTGTATAACGTGAAAAATAATATTATAACATGATCCATTATAACATGAAATAAAGAAGAAAGTTTTACAAAAATAAGAACTGCCCAAACATAAAAGCCCCCAACAAAAAAGGAAGACTGTAGACCTAATTAGAATGGATCTAATAATGAATAAATATGACAACAGATTCGTACTTTTAATGCGGAAGCTTATAGAACCATACCGTTCATATCACAAACTCGATCAGAAGTCTACCAGAGTCTCCTTGTAATCCACAAACTCAGATATCCGTCTTCACAAATGATAAGGCATAAATTCGAGAGAACTGTATATATGTTTCTGTGCCTCAACACATAAGAATATGAAAAATGTGTAAGTAAATAGCCATACTGAATGCCCTATTTATAGGGGAGGAATTAGAGTTTAGTAATTAACGTATAATTTCATAATTGAACCCTAAATCTAATTAGGTAGTAGAATCTTACTCTAATTAGAATTCTTAACATTAAGTAATAAATAAATCAATTACCATAATTAATTCAATTAGACATATTTATATTATTTTGTCTAACAAATGTTATCCCAGAAAAATCACCAAACTTGATGAAAAATGACACCGATGTGGAGGAGGGGGAATGGGAAGTCATAAGCAACAAAAAATGCCAAAAGTCCGGCCAAGAAAACTCAAGAGAAACCAGGGAGCTCGCGGTAGAGGAAACAAAATTGAGTGGACGTTGACTCACTGGGCGAACATGGCATCTCTTTTTATTTCACGAACTCTCTAGCTGCCCGGACAGAGATGAAGATGCGAGTCGCCTTTGACGAACTGAGAACCATCCCCGCTATCACAGTCCCACAGAAATTCAACCGCACAGGAATGGATTTGGTTTTGTTTGGTTATTGAACGTCACTAGCATCGGGCAGACGGTGAGGCGACTTAACGCGGTGAAGGTTGGGGAGAAGACCATCAGGGTAAATGTGATTAAGTATCAGAAGCCCCCGGTGATGATGGTAGTGCAAACATCAACCTCTGCACAGATGAGAACGCTGAGTAGACCTCTGGACAGTTGAAATAAGGAAATTCATGAAATTTCTTTCACTCCAACCAGCAAGGAAATCAAATGGCTTGATTTGTGTCTAGTGGCTGATCTGCAAACGATCTTGTAGATTATAGAACGGATATAAATCAAAAGAATGAATCTAATGAAAATGAATATTCAATACTTGATTGATGCAGAAGCGTATCTGGATCATAATCTCCGGGACTGAAATAATCACGTTGAAAGGTTATAAAAGTCTCTTTATAATTCACGAACCAAATCTCCTCCCCGAGGGTGATTGGGAACAAGTAGAAAGAAAACTTATGTTTTTTTGGTTATCAACGCATGAGAGTTGTAAGCGACTGTGTGTATATATTTTAATTAGACACATACCCTATATATAGAGATTTAACTGAGTAGTTAGAGGGGCTCGTGATTAAGTGAGTTTTAGGTTTAATCAATTAATTAAATGAATTAATTGTATATATTAATCCAACAGATCTCAAGAGATGAGATTCATGGGGAGATCCGCAGCCGGCAGGGGCTGAAATCAGTCAAGGTAGCACTTCTACCAGGGATGGAGTAATGGAAGCACATGCGCAGTTCGACTCCTTTCTCAAGGCGAAGAATAGCTGGGAAGCGGTAGTCCTCCATAACATGCAATAATGGTCCTCGCAGGCAGCCTCCCATCCAAACAAAAAGTGGATGAGCTTCATGGGTATTCTGGTGACCTGCTGAAATGCTAGATTCTTCGCAGAACTGGCGGCACCAATCGGGGTGTTTATCTGGACTAAGAAAAGGGGATGGAATTCCAAGATTTTGACGCCGTGAGGATGCAAATTCGGAAGAAAAATCTAGAAGTGTTGGTCCCCTGGTTCAATCTCACCATTGACAAGATCTCATATCCAAAGTTGGGAAGCAAGCCAGTGGAAACAGTGGCCTCTCCATACCCTTACACCCAAAAGAGTCCACGCGGCGATGCTGGACGCTGAAAATTGGCTAGAATTTAGAAAATTAAAAATAGCTCCAGTGCCGAAAACGTCCACTGCAAAATCTATACAAACAGAACGGGAAAAAGAAGTCAGTCTTGCAACTATCGACCAACCCCTGGCTTATCACATCACATTGCAGCAGGCTATGGGTAGCGGCCCATTGACATTGGGAATAGGTCAGCGAATGTGAGAGAACTGAGCGGATTCGATAGAGGCCTCACAAAACCCTCCTTGTTGACTCAACATGGACGATTGAAGGGGGGCGAGTCAGTTCTCTGACGTTGAAAGTTTTTTGGAAAATCAAGGTAATTGATTTGTCTAATTTGGTACTAACTATAAATTGATTGAAAATGCAGGGACAAAAGATTCAACGAGAATTTACAAGCCACCTCACAAGCAATTAATCGGGAGCTTGAAATAGGAAAAGTAACGATTCTGTTTGAGCAAAATTTTATTCCGGAAGGGGAAACTGTTTCAGAAGACGAGGTAATGACAGGAGACAAAAATTAGTTAGACGAACCGCGAAGTGGGCGAATGGACAGCGTGGTTGTTGGAATGGGCCAAGAGCCTGATTTTGACACCAAGACCGGGATGATCTCAAGAGCAACGTATATGGGCCAGAATAAAGCAGTGAAGGCTGGGACATCAAGTAAGCAGGCCAAGGTGAAGAAAGCAGGAAAATAAGAAAACTTCGGTGTTGGAAAATGGTGAGAAATAGCGAGATCAACTTCAGAAGAAGACTGAATATTACAAGGATATGGCGAGCACTCCTGAGAAAGCTGAACTAAGCCGACATGAAGAAAAACACGCAGCCAAGGATGCAAAACAGTCTTCCATACCATTTGATAAAAGTGGTTACATGAATATTATACTAGAATAAGAGGAAATGTTAGCTCTAAGTCGTGATTTAGGTATGGCGACTAATGCGCCCGAAGTAGAATTTTTAGCTATTATGAAGCAAATGAAAGCTCGTGGCCATAAAAACATTGAAATGATCAGAAGATAGGAGGAGGCCGAGGGGGCATGAGCATAAAGAACAAGCCCCTCAAGAATAGGCAAAAGTGTTCACCTGGATTTTGATTCTAAATAATTTTTTTCTTTTCACGAAAGCCACAATAAAATACATTAAAAATATCTAAATAGTAGTGGTCCTTAATTTAGCGTTTATAAAGTATTAAATCAGGGATTCATACCCTCATATTATCTTAAGAAGGTGAGTGAGAGGGAGGAAGAATGACACCACATATCTTTCTTTCTTTTTTAAAATTAGTTTCCAATTAAAGAATTTTTGCACCAAAATGCGTTGTACAAATACAAAAGTGCCCATTGCTTATAGTTTTATCATCGTGCAAATGTCATGGCGTCTTAGAACATTTGCATAACTATATCCGGCTTCCATCGTATTCTTCGCCTTCATCATAGAGAACATCTGCAACCGAATTTTTTCGATGATCTCTTCTGGCAATTGAGAAATTCCATTGAAGATGATTTGGTTTCGAGCTAACCAATTTTTCCATACAACGACGATCCATAGTACCTTCTAGATTTCTGCATAACATTTCAAATTCATACCTGGATGGTTGTGAAGATGCACAAACGAGTTCTGATATGGAACTACTAGATAGCCAAACCAAGCTTACACACTTTTTGAAATCTTATCAGCCATTCAATAGGTGAATATCATATGCTCAAGGTTTTCTTCCTCATGATTGCACATTGCACAAATTTGATTTTTGCCCAAATTGACAACTCATTGAATTAGGTTGTTGTAACGACCTTCTTGTAATAGATTACGAATTCACAGAGCAAAAACTTTGATAACAATCAGAAATATAGGAGAGGAATGGAGGGCTAATGAGAAAAGAGAGAGGAGGAGAAGAGAGAGGGCTTTTTGGATAACAAAAGTATGCTTACAAAATCATGCCTTCTCACTACTCTATCCATGGATTATATCCATGTTGGACCTAATAATAAACTGCTATGTCCTGGCCCACTTACCACTACTACATTGACTCGAAGAACAAAATAAAACACGATATCATACTCAACTAAAAATGCTAAAAACTAGGGAACATTGTGGGAGTGCAGAACGTGGTTCTTTTCTCTTCTCATGACTCCACGTCAGCCCTTTTGCCCCCTGGGATTGGTCCATCCTGGATTCCAACTGTGCATTTTTTTATTTCCACGATTGCCCTTCCTTCCCCAATCGACAATTTCATCCTTTCTTCAATTTGGTTCTGCATTTGAATTTGGTGGGGTTATGACATTGCTCCCCTCTTCACAAAATCCTTGCCCCCAAGGATGGATGTTAGGAAAATGATGGATGATAAAAACTTCATCTTTCCAAGTGGATTGTTCCGGAGTAGTCCCAGACCAATGAATCCGAAATTGCTTAAGGCATTCTTCCATAATCTCAAGTGGGTAGATTTTGTAGGTTCCATCTCCTTTTACTACCGGTGGTACCTTGGAACTGACCTCTCTTTCCTGCCATTGTTCCTTGAGCAGCGACACATGAAAGATGAAGTGGAGTTTTTATCCTTCTGGGAGCTCCAAACGGTATTCTACTTCTCCAATTTTCTCAAGTATTTTGTAGGGCATGTAATATCTGGGAGACAACTTCATATTTCTAATGAATTGAGCTGAGTTTTGACCATACGAGTGGAGCTTGAGATACACATTATCGCTTTCCTCGAAATTCCTCTCAGTTCGGAGTCTATCTGCATTCAGTTTCATTCTTTCTTTAGCTAGTGACAAGTTATCATTCAGAGTAGTTTGTACCTCATCCCTCGGTCTAAACTACCCTTTTATTGATTCTATTGTAGGAGTTGGATTAATTGGTAAGGGAATATGCCTAGCATCATATCCATACAGATCTTGGAATGGAGTCATGCGAATGCTGATGTGATATGAAGTGTTGTACCAATACTAAGCTAGGGGCAACCACTTGCTCCAAGAGTGAAACTTTGGGGAGCACATGCATCGAAGGTAAGTTTTTGGACACTTGGTTACAGTTTCAGTTTGGCCGTCGGTTCGTGGATGATAAGAAGAGCTCATTACTATTTTATGCCTGCTGCATTCATTAAATCTGTCCATACATTACTTTTGAATACCTTGTCACAATAAGAAATGATTTCAGAACGTATTCTATATAGCTTGTATATGTTGTCCAAGAATTGTTTGGCTACCATTTCTGCATTGTAAGGGTGGGCCATAGGAATAAAGTGTGAATACTTATAAAGCATGTCCACAAACATAATACTTTTACCCTCTGATTTAGGTAGCTCCTCAATAAAATCAATGCTTATACTATCCCATGTAAGGGTGAGGGTGCTGAGTGGCTAGAGTAACCCGGTGTGAACAGAAGTATCAGGTTTGCTTTTGATACATACCTCACAGCTGCTCACCCATGCCTCCATATCCTTTTTTACTCCTTTACAATAGAAGTACTGCTTAACTCGGTGTAGGGTGACTTGGATACCCGAGTGACACAAAAAAGATGAGTCATGAAACAGAGAGATGATCCCCTACCTTAGTGATAAGTCAGATCCATTGTATATCCTTCCTCTGAATTTTAACAAACCACCCTATAGATGGTATCAGGAAATAAAATTGGATTAACAGCTTTAACTTGTATGATCTCCTGGAGAGTTGGATCATTGGAGTAGTTGTTGGTGACATCTTCCATCCACTATGCCCTGCTAACAGAAATATGGCAGCAATTTGTAGTGATTTCAGGGCCATACCTAGATAAAACATCAAATGCCTTGTTAGCTATCCCCATTTGGTACTCCACAGAGTAATCAAAACCAATTAGTTTGGCAATCATCTTCTGTTGTACCATAGTGTCAAGCCTTTGCTCTAACAGGTGCTAGAGAGCTTGTTGGTCCGTTTCGATGATAAAAGAGGTTCCCTATAAATAGTCACTCCATTTCTTGATGTCTAGTACCACAGCAAGGAGTTCCTTCTCATAAGTAAATAGAGCTTGTTGTTTGGATCTTAAGGACTTGCTGAAGTATGCTATAATATGGCCATTTTGTGTCATAACTGTACCTATCCCAGGATCACTAGCGTCTGTTTACAAAGTGAATGTTTGCTATAAATCAGGCAAACAGAGCACTGGGGATCTACTCATGGCTAGATTTAGTGTTTTCAGTGCTTTTTCTGCTTCATCATTCCACTTAAAGCATCTTTCTTCAATAGTTCAGTGAGTGGTTTGCTAATCTTCCCATAATCCTTGATGATTTTCTGTAGTACCCTGTTAAACCAAGAAAACCACGCAGGGATTTAAGGTTAATAAACCTCGGCCATTCCAACATGGCTCTGATTTTAGCCGGATCTGTAAACACCCCATCACGAGAAATGATGTGTCCAAGGTAGTCAATAAAACTGCAACCGGATGAACACTTAGATTCCTTAGCGAATAGTTGATGATGTCTCATTAGTTCCAGTATAGTTTTGTTGTGAGACAAATGATCGTCCCAACAGTCACTATACATTAATATATCATCAAAGAAAACTATGGCAAATTTTCTGAGTTGGGTGAAAAATACTTGATTCATAAGACTTTGAAAGGTAGTTGGAGCATTGCATAAATCAAATTGCATAACAAGAAACTTGTACTAACCATGGTGAATGATGAAATTATTTAAATACGTATCCTTTTACACCATTCTGATTTGAAAATAACCAGATCTTAAATTCAGTTTTCATAAGCATACAGCTCCATGCAGCTCATCAATCAACTCATCAATAATTTGAATAGAGAACTTACTTTTTACCGTGAGACTATTATGGTATCCACAATCCACCACATCCTCTAGCGCCATCCTACTTTACTAGAAAAATTGGAGATGCAAAGGGGTTGTGGCTACGCTGGATTAACCCAGTCTCCAACAGCTCTTTCACAATCTTCTCAATTTCATTTTTTTGACAATGTGGAGTCCTGACTCTTGTAGGGGTTTTGTTTTTTTGGAGTAGCTCCTGTAGTGAGATTGATACCATGTTCTACTCCCCAAACGGGTGGGAGAGTTGTAGGCTCCTGAAAAAAAATCAGAAACATAGTCAAGCAATCTTTTAAGGTGGTTGCTGAAATCCTAAATTTTGTCCGAGATAGTAGAGTCTTCAGCCAATATTTTCCCTTCAATGTTCTGTCTGAATTTGGCCGTTTCAAACACCATACTACTCATGCTAAAGAGTTCATCATTGATCATGGTGCCCTTCTCCTCTTCTTCTAGGGAGAATACTCTTCATATTATTGTTGCAGAGCCACTGGATATAAGATGTTTCATCCAATCTACGGATATGATTTGCAGTTCATCATTATTCCTCACTGCTTGTACTGGTATGCAATGACCTTCCTTTCTTAGGGTAACTACCTTGGTGTCATAGTCATAAAGAACTGGTCTGTGGTGCTTATTTGCCTTGCTCCATCAACTACTTCTACCATCATTGGAGTAGCATATTCCAGGTTGCACTTCATCCTTTCAGCAAACCGCTCATCCAGAAAATAAAGACAACTTCGTCCATCTATGAGGATATGGAGTGATTTTCCCTTATGCAATCCTTTGATTCTATAGGTGTTCAGGTTAGAACTATAACTTATGGAATGTATAGAAAAGCTCCCTTCGTGTTGTTCATCTCTCATCTCCACAATATTCTCATTCAACGGTTCACCTGAATCCGTTCCAGTAAAGGGTTCAAACTGTAAAAAATAGTTACACATCTATGTCCAGGAACAAAAGGACCACCATACATGAAACATAGTTTCTTCTCAATCGGTTCCTTCATCTCCTCATTAGTAATAAACTTCCTCATTGGTGGTGTGACAATGGTTCTCCCCTTCGGTTGGAATTGGGAGGTAGTTTAGATGATTGGTTTATGAGCCAACTTTTTAGTAGACCATGCAACCACAATGCTAATCATGGAATTAACCGTAAATTCCTGGCTTTTGGCAATAGAAATAGCCTCCAACAAGGCAGTAGGAGCCTGAGATTTAATAGCAGGGTCAAGCATCTTATAAATTTTTCCATGAAGAAAACTTCAGTGAGTTGCGGATGAAGAACCATGACCTTGGTTACCAGTGCATCGAACCTCTTTAGTAGTGGCAAAACTGGCTTCCCATCATCCTATTTTAAACGCATAAACTTTTATATGGTGTTGTTAGGATCACCATCATCAAATCTAATAAGAAGGACAGAGATAAAATCTCCCGAAGTAGCTAGTTTTTTGTTAGCTAGCATTCTGAACCAAACATTATCTTCTCCCTCAAAGTGTATACGTGCGAATTCAATTCTTTCATGATAAGAAATACCCATGCATATGGATAAGTAACTTGTACTTCGTTCAATCCACGAACGTGGATCCTTCCCACTAAACTTGGGAAAATCAGTATAAGGCATTTTGGTCCTTCTTCCATTATCATAATCATTCGTACCATACCCATCATTCTCATAAGATGGGTTAGTGTGCATAAACGGTCTAGGGGTTACCTTCCAGCATATTTTTTTACCCCATGTGCCCCAACATTGGACTGAGGATTTGGTTCACAAAAAATAGCTTTGGGATTCCAAGATGATGGTGTTCCCAGTACGGATTTTTGGCTCTCCATTTGTTGTACCCTGTCATTTACCATTTTGAGTTGATGATGAAGATATTTCTTAGTTAGTATTACAGACTGTTCTGATCTAGAGATCTGATTCTGCACATCTTCCATCTTTTGGCAGGTAACGTATAGTACCTTCTGGAATTCTGGGTGCAATTTGTGGCCATCCTCTGCAGCAGATTTTCTGAGTTCTTCTTGCATCATTTCCCTCATCTTTTTCAAGCATCCAGTATGGTATAATGGGAATGGTTTCGTTCACTGTAACATCAACCAAGTAAATAGGCTACTCGAGAGCGGATATTTGTCATTTGTAGTATGGGAAAACATAGCTGGAATTTGAAATATGACTCTGATATCACTTGTAACAACCTTCTTGTGATAGAGTACCATTACGTGGGGATTATGAATTCACTGAGAAGAAGCTTTGATAACAATCAGAAATAGAGGAGAGGTACATATGGACAATGAAAAAAAAGGAGGAGAAAAGCGAGGACTTTTTGGATAACAGAAGTATGCTTACAAAATCATGCATTCTCACTACTCTATCCATGGATTATATCCATGTTAGACCTAATAATAAACTTCCATGTCCAGGCCCACTTACCACTACTACATTGACTCGAAGAACTTAATAAAACATGACACCATACTCAACTAAAAATACTAAAAAGTTGGGAACGTTGTGGAAGTGCATAACGTTGTTCTTTTCTCTTCTCTTGACTCCACGTCAGCCACTTCACCCCATGGGATTGGTCCACCCTGGATTCCAGCTGTGCATTTTTTATTTCCTCGATTGCCCTTCCTTCCCCAATCGACAATTTCAGTTATCCTTCCATCTGGTTCTAAATTATAATTTGAAGTGGTTATGGCAGTTGTCAATGTTGATGTTGGAGCCAAAATCAGTTAGTGGAGAACGTGTCCTCGTGTCCTCGTGTCCTCTAGTTTGAGGGGCAGTTACGTTATTTGATTAGTCCCTGGAGGAATTTTAACTGTATCAAAATTCCTGCCTATATATACTTCTGTCTTTCATCATACCCTAATTTAAAAAATAGTGAAATAAAGAACCCTAGCCGCCGTGGAAGTAGCCAATTTGGGTGAACCATGTAAATCTGTGTATTCGTTTCATTTTCGGACTAGTCTTTGATCGTATGTGTGTTGTTCGATCCTAATAACTAGTATCAGAGTGAGGGTCTGTATCAAAACGATCTGAAAGAGATGGAAAGCACGAAGGGTTTAATAAACAAATTTGATGGAACCAATTTTGGTTTATGGAGGATGTAGATGGAAGATCTTCTGTATCAGAAAAACCTTCACGATCCCTTGTCATGAGTGAAGCCAGAAACGATGAAGCAAGAAGTTTGGGATCTGAAGGATCGTCAGGCACTAGGGTTGATTCGTCTGTCACTCACAAGGAACATTGCCTTCAACATCATAAAAGAAAAAATGACTACAGGAGTTCTAAAGTCTTTTTCAAACATGTATAAGAAGACATCGACAATGAACAAGGTATACTTGATGCGTTGATTGTTCAATTTGGTATTGTCCGAGAGTGGATCTATTGCAGATCATGTAAACGAATTCAATATGATTGTCAGTCAATTGATGTCAGTTGATGTCGAATTCGATGATGAGATTAGAGCCCTATTACTTATGTCTTTGCTACCCAAATCATGGGATACTGTTATTTTCGTAATTAGTAATTCGTGTGGATCTGAGAAGTTCAAATTTGATGAAGTCCGAGATATTGTTCTGAGCAAGAGTATTCAATAGAGGAAAATTGATGATTCATCAGGTAACGCACTCAGTTCAAAGGGTAAGAGACAGAACTAGGGGAGGCCAGAGCAAGCATGGTCGCTCGAATTCGAAAGGACGGAATAAATCGAAAGGCAAATATGTTGTCACTTGCTCGAACTGTGATGAGAAAGGTCACATGAGCAGAGATTGTCCAAAATCGAGATGGCAGAAAAAAGGTTTGAAATAGAAGTCTCAAGCAGATGATGATTCTGTAGGTCTTACAGATGATAGTTCGGATACCTTGGTCCTTAGTGTAGACACTCTAGTTGAATTGTGGATACTGGATTCTGGAGAACCATTCCATTCTTCTCCGAGCAAGGAAATATTCCAAAATCTCAAGCTTGGAAATTTTGGAAGAGTGTACTTGGCTGACAACCGAGTTCTACAGATTGCAGGTAGAGGAGATCTGTATATCCATACTGCATGTGGCATAGCATGGAAGTTGGAGAATGTCAGATACATTCCCGACTTAAAAAGAATCTTATTTCAATTGGTCAACTGGACAGTTGGGGCAATGAATCAAGATTCGGTAGCGAACGCTGGAAGATTGTTAGAGTGGTGGTCATAGCAAGTGGTGTACAAACTGACACTTTATACACCACTGATGTTGTTGAGAATCTTATTGCAGTTACTGACAGTATATCAAACTCGAGTTTGTGGCATAACAGACTTGGTCATATGAATGCAAAGGGGATGCAGATGCTAGCTTCGAAGGATTGCCTGAAAGGGTTGAAATCTGTGGAGATGGAATTTTGTGAGAGCTGTGTTCTGGGAAAGCATAAGCGTGTCAGTTTCACAAAGACCATCAGAGAGCGAAACACGATTGGATCTATGCACTTGGATGTATAGGGGCCATCTCCTGTCCCCTCTATTGGTGGTTCGAGATACTACGTTACCTTCATCGACGACTTCAGTAGGAAGGTATGAGTTTACCTTTTGAAATACAAATCAGATGTGTTTGCTACCAGGTCAGATAATGGTGGAGAGTGCGATTCTTCAGAGTTCATCAAGTACTATACTGATGAGGGAATCAGATGTATCAGGACAGTTCCTGGTAAGGCAAGATAGAATAGTATTGTTGAGAGGATGAACAAAACGTTGAATGAGAGAGCGAGAAGTATGAGATTACATGCTGGTTTGCCTAAGACATTCTGGGCAGAAGCAGTGAGCACCGCAACATATTTGATAAACAGAGGACCGTCAGTTCCTCTGGGTTTCGAGATTCCAGAGGTGGTGTGGTTTGGTAAGGAGATTAAGTTGGATCACCTGAGAACTTTTGAATGTGCGGTCTATGTTCACATTGATCCAGAGAAGAGAGACAAGCTTGATGCAAATGCTTTGAAGTGCTATTTTATTGGATATGGTTCTGAGAAGTTTGGGTATAGATTGTGGGATGATAAGAATGAGAGAATCTTGAGACACTATGTTGTGACATTTGATGAGAGCGCCTTGTATAAGAATAGATCTGAGGCAAAGTCTGAGAATGCAAAAAAAGTGGGAGTTGAGGTCGAGTTGCAGGAAGTGTCACCTAGTGATGGTACAACCCTACCACAGGAATATCCAAAAATGCAGAATCAGAACGTGTGCCAGTCACACAAGAGCCAGTGTTGAGGAGATCGATTAGGGTATATAAGGCACCAGAGAGGTATTCACTATCTCTGTATTATCTGTTGTTGACTGATAGTGGAGAACCAAAATCTTTTGATGAAGCAGTGCAGGTGAAGTATTCGATTAAGTGGGAGCAAGCCATGGATGATGAGTTTCTCTCACTTGAGAAAAATAAGACTTGGGAGTTATATTAGTCACCTGCAGGGAAGAAAGCTTTGTTGAACAAGTGGGTCTATCGGATCAAAAATGAAACTGATGGTACTGTGAGGTACAAAGCTAGATTGGTGGTCAAAGGATTTTTACAAAGGAAAAGTATTGATTATACCGAAATATTTTCCCCTATTTTGAAACTAACCACAATCAGAATTCTGTTGAGTATTATTGCAGCAGAGAATTTGCACGTTGATCAGATGGATGTAAAAACAACGTTTTTACATTGGGATCTTGATGAAGAAATATATATGCAGCAACCAGAAGGATATGAGGTTCCTGGTAAGGAACACATGGTGTTCAGGCTCAAAAGGAGATTGTACAGGTTGAAGCAGGCTCCAAGACAGTGGTATAAGAAGTTTGATTCTTTTATGTACAACAGTGGTTTTCACAGAAGTGAGAAGGATTCATGCTATTATATCAAGAAGTCTGTGATTTTACTCTTGTATGTGGATGATATGTTGATTGCAGGTCCGAGCATGGATGAGATCG
>JAOWBN010182579.1:0-11573 GCA_028565015.1 Pinguicula moranensis
TGGTTCTCACCTCCATATAGGTGAAGGGTCAAATACTCAACAAGTTTGTCCATTTCGATCCTTGTTCTTGAACCCCCCAATATTGGTGTTGGGTTTAGTCACATTTGTTTGCTAGGTTCACATCACCTAACTTAATCTTAGTCTCTCAAAATTATGATAGACTAGTAATGTGATGAAATATGCTACTGATAAGATACATTTACAAGAGATAAATGATAAGTTGGTTTTGTACCAATTTATATTTGAATTTTATACTTAAAACCCATTTATCTTTAAGGAATAATTGTGAATTTAATGCCTATTTATCATATTTTGCTTAGGATTGATGATTATGATTAACAAACCGAGAAGCAAAGGAAAATGACCAAAAGTGCAAAGTAGTGCCCCAATTTACAAGTCACAACCCCAGATAGGATACCACATGATTTCTGGCGGGAAACTGCAATAACCCTAACAACATAAGTTGTTGTAAACTAATGGTTTTACGCCTACTTTTAAATGATAAATGTCTCTCAAGTCCATAGTAGAAGATATTTTTAGATGTCATGCACATACCGAGAAAGAGACGAGATTTTGGAGGGGATAATTCTTGTAGAGGGAAGCTTGCAAGGGAAGGAGCTCTCAAGCGAGTTTATTGTTCACCTAAGAATGGGCTATCCTTTTCGTTATTATTTTTTACACTATGAACTTAGAAGAATTGGATAGTTCTTTAGCAGCAACATGCCAAAATAAAGAAGAATTGGGTAGTTGCTGATCCGATTTTATTCCTATTTAATATAGACTATTTCGGTCTAATTTGGCTCACTATTGATAGGGGACATACGCCTTCCTTTTGTAGTTAAAGGTAATTTAATGCCCGCTGGGAGAAAAGGAAGGAAAAATATCCTAAAAGTCTCATACATCCAAGATTTTGATTGCAAGGTCGTGGCCCCAAGTTTACAAGTCACAACCCTAGTCTGGATGCCGCATATCAGTTTTGGCAATAAACTGCAAAATAAAGTATAGAATGACTACTTTGCCCTCACTGATGGAAAAATATCTTATTCATTACTTCCAAAGGAAGCTAACTTAGTCAAAGCTTCCTGATGAAGCTAACTCTCACAAGCTTCCAAAGGAAGCTATATTACATACATATCTCACAAGAGATAGGAGACTTCGAACTATTATGTGGACATTTTTCCCCTGAAATCATGGATCAATTCTTCCTATAACTCTAAGAGGAGAAACGATTCTGGGGAGGATTCCTTCCTAGAACTCGGGGTACAAGGCAGTAGCACTTGGAGAGAAGCCATGGAGAAGGAGGAGGAGCTTCGGCGATTTCGTATTCATCCAAGGGGGTTTCTTGCCTCTACGAACTTAACGTTTGTTTATCTTTTTGTATGGCTTGAAATTTATTTTAGGGCATGATGTAGCCTCTTTGTGGATTCAGTTGTGGACTTCCGATGTCTTAAGCAATGGGCTGCAACTCTTGTCTATGAGAGCAATGTAACCCTTGTGAATTTAGTTACGAATTTCTAATGTTTTGTTCTTTGAAAATGTTCTTATTGCTATTTGATTTTGTTGTACTTTTTCCCTAAATTGCATGTGCCTATGTAACACTTGCACGTTCACTGAGCATGGTGTTTTAGGAGGTTGTTCTTTGGTCTAACCAGGAACCGTCCCTTAGGCATATATGTAGTGTCCAAGTCTTCGGGTTACCTATTCAAGATTGGTCTCAGTCCAACCTTGCTGCCATTGGTAGCAAGTTAGGATCCTTCTTGCGCATAGAGGATTCCACATTTGCTAAACAGGACTTGGAGGCAGCTCATTTTGTCATTCAAGTACTTGTTGGTTCGAAGGTGGACCAGACTTTGAAGGTGCTGATTGATGGCAAACCTTATTCCTTGTACGCCATGGAATCAGTGAAACCTGCCCTACATTGGAGTGAGGTTCATGGTTCTCCATATGTCACTGACTCCATAGCATCAGATGTTCTCTCAGTCACTAGTACTTAGGATCTTGAAGCTACTCATTTGGCGCTAGATGAGGTTAAGGTTGTGGCTGTTCTTGACCCAACTGACCCTAATCCAGTTGTACCTCACATGGTTGTTGCACTGGCTATTACAAATGTTAGTGATGGTAGCATACACGGTCCACCGCCCTCTGAGGTGCTGCCATGGAAGCCCAAAAAATCAACTGGTGGCCCCTTTCTTTAACTGACCCGAGCACACAAGCCTTACCTATCCAAGAGCCTTGTTCTTCTACTCCTAGGCACTTAGTGTCTCCCAAGTCTTTTCTCCCCGACTCAGTCAGGTTAGGCAGATCTAGCTATGCAGCTGTTGAAGGGTTGGAATCCCATTCTGGATCTAGGTTGCTAGAAATGACTAAAGAACATGGCAATGAGGTGGTGATATCTCATGGCACTGATAGACTAATCTATACTGACCTTAAGTCTCCTTTCTCTGAAGGAGGACTGATAGAAATCTCAATTGACTTAGAGGAGTTTCCTCCCCTTTGTCACTAACAAGTAGTTGAAAATCCAGCAGGACGCCCTAAGCCTCCGTAGGTTCCAATAGCTAATAGGGTTGGCCCTAAAACTAGAAGCCAAACCAAGAAGGATGGCGATTCAGCTAGGGTAACTGATCAGGCTATTTTAGATGGATGGATAAACCAATTGGCAGCCCAATCATCTGTCAGCCCTCCCCTGGCTCATAGGTACCTGGATGACCCTCTGCAGTTCTCTGCGGTTGACTCCATTATGGACGTTGGCTCCCAACTTGGTATTAACTACGGTAGCCACCATGCTGTATTCAAATCCAAGCTGGGGGACATGACTAAGGCCTACCTGGAAGCTGCTAGACAAAGTGGGAATGTTCTTGCTTCTACTCCTAAGGGGGTTGGAAATAAGTAGGTCTTATGAAATTGAGGAGAAAGCCTCGCAGTGAATGGCCTCCAACTCACCGTTAACTTCCATTTGGTTCTTGAACTTGGCTATGTGTGACCAAGGATCCTCGGTCCCATTATATGGGTGTGTTTTCTCCAGTAACAAGTATTTGTAATTTCTAGCGACCAAGACCTTGTCATAAAATGAAGTCTTGTATGAGGGCTCTAACTTCGTCCGCAGCTGGCAGAACCGAGCCTCTCAAAGTTCCTGCTGGAGCCTAGTCTGAGGCTCTGATATCATCGCATATTCATGCTATTAGACTTGGTGCCTTGTGAGCCTTGTATTGAACAATAGTGTGCTGAATTGTCCATTGAATGGAATTTACATTGGCCTTAATCTTTTATACTATGTGTTGGATATAAAACCAAACATCAATGGAATTCTGTGTTTGCAATAGATGTACCTTGACTGTCCAACAAGAGGTATCTTGTGGGAGGATTGGATTTCAAGATTTGCAATCTTAAACTAAGGCCATGGTCGTGCAAATTAAGTTCTGGAAAGATCTGAGTTAGGATCTGATGACATTCTATGACCATTAGAGTTGTCTAAAAATCCTAGTGAAGGAAGAGGTTGATCCAGGCCATGGGTGTAGCATCGCTTAGATGGAGACTCCTATATGTGGAAAAATGTTACTACTTTGGATTGATCGAGATGTGAAAATGAGATTTTAATCTCCATTAGCCAAATAAACTCATATCACGTTGCAAAGTTGATCAACATAAGTTATTTGAATCTTGAGTACCCTGAGAGACTCTGGTCTATGACATTTTGTTCTTTGACTTGTGCGGTAAGATCTTGCTGCTATTACAAATGTTAAATCCCTTGCATCTTAGGAGCTGAATGAAGTAGATAACAAGGAATTATTGGTACAAGATAGAATTCACACCTCGCTTTGCCTAATAAGGATTAGTGTTGAATAATGGTTCCCTTGAGGGATTTGTTCGGTACTTAAATGAGAGCGCTTGCCCACGAATAAAGATTCACCGAATTAATTGCTACATAGGACGTATTACGTTGTTTGAAATTGTTCAAAAGAATTAGACACGATAAGTTTATGTACCCATGGAAAACAAGATGATAGTTTTGAGAAAATGGAACGGATGGCAAAACCTGTGCGTTGTGTGTGAGGAGTGGCACACAAGCCTAACATGTTGTGTGCTCGGGTGTTGCGTGGGCACGAGAGTTGCTAACCCACACAATTGGGAAGTAGACAAGGCACGGCGTGCACACTATGTCGTGCGGGCATCATCTAGGAAGTGCGTCAGCTGCCAAGCAATGACCGCAGCATAGCGTTGCATGTAGGTGCGCGCAATAGCCACACACCAGCGCTCATCAGGATCTAGCACTCCACATGGCTATAATTAGCATTGCACCACATGTGCACAGGCTCACAACATGTTGCCGTGTGCTGGCACAGCACACATGCGCAAGGAAGCACGCAATGCGCATGGACGACTGCATCAGTGTAACTAATCCACCTATGTGTGCATGCCTCAAACGGTGCTCACCCAACTCATTGGGAGCGTTGGGAGGTTCAATGAGGGTTCGTGCGGGCCCCATTTTGTATTTATTGTTTTATAAGAAAACTAAGTCCAATAATACAATAGATTATTTTTTCATGAATTAGAGAGTCTAATTTGGGCCTTTGATTAAGTTATTAATTAAAGAGTTCATGGAATTATAATTAGGATCATAATTAAAGTTTTATTGGGTTTAATTAAATGAGAGTTAATTAAGGGGCCAAATTTGGCTTAGTTAATTATGATTTAATTAGAGAGTCCTTTTTGGTTAGGAGTCCTTTACTTTATTAATTTGGTCTAGCTTGGGGAATAATTTTTTTTGGCATGCCAAAATTCAATATAAATGGAAAGAGTTATATACAAAGATTAGAAGAAAACAAGGAAAAGATACAAAAAAAAAAGAAGAATAAAGAGAACGAAAAATGCCTATCTAGCTATTTACAAATCTAACTGCTATTCTCTTGTCTTTTCTTCTTGCTTGTCACTGTCTTTAGAGATGTGTCACCCAAAACATTGATCATCCTTTTAGCTTCTCGTGTGCTCATTAGGAGGTTGGGTGTGTGTGTATGCTATTGTATTGGTACATGCCTTCCCAAGCTCTATGGTTGTCAACTTATCGCTCGTGATTTGGTACACAACTTAACTTGTGGTTCATAGGCATCAACTTATCAGCAAGGAGGTAAGACCATAAGCAAAAGTCAAGATTTTCAACGTATCAATTTCATTTTGTTGTAGATTGGTACATATCTCAGTTTGCTTCTTTCACACACCCTTGAGATGAGAACCAAAGAGCTTCCTGGTTTTGTGATTATTGTTGGATCTTCATGTCTATACAGTGAAAGCCATATATGTAGATGGATATAGTAGCCAGTCTGTCATGGAGTATGGAAACAACCTTTCTATTCTCTTTGCTCTTTGTCAGGACCAAGTCGTCCTTTGAATTGCATGCAACATAGCTTGGATGTTAGGTTAAGTGCCAATGTAATGGTACCTTTTTCTTTGTCTTTCAAATTGTCCAGCTCATTGATAGCCAAATGGAAATCTAGGCCTCTGGATTTATGCCTGATTGCTTAGCAGCAGAGTATGCCAGGAGTGTGGGTGCTTTGTATGCCACTAGCTAGATCAGCTGCCACACTAGGTAGCGGCCATTTCTATGTGACCATCCATACCTGTGTAGTTATCAGGAAATTCTAAAATAGGTATTCCACCGTTTCTTGACTGGAATTCCATAAAGTGCAGCTGTCATCCTGGCCATCAGGGATGACATGTCTGCTCTGCAGCTTGGCCTTTGTGGGCACAACATTCTGGATTAGTTTCCAAGAAATGAACTTATTTTCTTAGGGACAAACCTGTTCCAGAAGCTTTTAGAGGTTTTCACATGCTGATCTGAGAAGGGTGATGGAGTGATAGCTGAGAGTTGCCAATAGGCAACCTTAACTGTATAGAGTCCGGATGTGCAGCCTTCAAAGATCTACTTATCTTTAGCATGTTATTGTGGCATGCATCCAGCATGAAACATATGCGATCAGTTAGTTTAGGTAAATCAGAGTCACTCAAGTTCCTCCTCCAATTCCACAACCAAATTCATCTGCCTCATTCCCATCTGCCTGAATCAGCTATGTTTATTTTCCCTCTGTATAGCATTTGTGAAAAGTCTTGGGTAGTTGACTGACAGGGATGTGTTGTGGTGCCACTTATCTAACCAGAATCTAACTCCTTCTTCATGTCCTAGTTTGATAGTGAGTTTGTGAGCAAACCAGTGGTTGCTGAGAGTGTCCTATAGGTTAGACAACCATCTAGAGGCATAGGCTCCACCATGTCTTCTTCCTAGCTACCTACTTGCCTGTTCAAATGGTTTTCTGAGTTCTCTGAGGTCACCAATAGAGATCAAGCCATCTATACCATACATAGATCTTAGGACCACAGAAGCAAGAGTCTAGTCCCCATTTATTACTTTATCCCCCCCCCCCCATTTTCCAAGCATAGCACTTTTGAATGATGACAGACATCTTGCCCGTAGTCCTTCTATATCTATTGGAGTAGTAATCTTGCTACAGGAAGTGCAACACATCTTGCTCTTGTCAGTAGTAGTACTGACCCAGAAGAAGGATCTTTGCAAGGTGGTCAGCTTCTTGAGCACTGAGTTAGGTGCTTTGAAGAAGGCAAAATAGTATGAAGGTAGTGCAGTTAGGACAGAGTTGAGCAACGTCAGTTTACCCCCTGAGGACAAATGCTTGTGTTCCCATGAGTTTAATGCTTTTTTGTATTTGTCCACTATAGGCTTCCAACTTGTAGTTTGTTTATGTTGGCTCCAATTGGTAAACCAAGATATTTGAAGGGAATAAAGCTTGTTTGCCAGTTAATGAAAGTAGCCATTTCCTCCATGGTAGAAGAGTGCATATTAATCCCAATCAGTCTACTTTTGCTGAAGTTGATTTTAAGTCTAGATATGATTTTGAAGTTCTGAAGTATGTCCTTAAATGTTTTGATTGTGCTCCAAGATGCCTGGCCAAAAAGGATTGTATCATCTGCAAATTGCAGATGTGACACACGTACCTTGTCCTTCCCAACTTCCAGACCATTGAACATATGGATCTCAGCTACTTTGTTTATCATGATTGATATGCCTTCTGCTGCGAGTAAAAATAAGAAAGGTGATAGGGGATCACCTTATCTTATCCCTCTCGAGGGATAGAACTCTTTGGTGGGGCTTCCATTTATGAGGATAGAGGTTGATGATGATTCTAGTAGTTCTTTGATTCACCATATCCAACATGTAGGAAAGTCCATCTTGTACATTACATCTTATTCAGAGTATCAAATGCCTTCTCAAAGTACAACTTGAAGATTAGAGCTTGCTTTTTCAGTTTCATCATCTCATCCACTATCTCATTAGTTATCAGTACACTGTCCAATAGCCTTCTTCCTTTGATGAAAGTCATCTGGTTAACTGAGACCAAACCATTCATTACTGTGTTATGTTAGTTATGTTGCTCCGTCTAGCAACATTGCAATTCCTATAGCAGTCCCTCATCATTTGGAATATCTGAGGCTTCATAAGGTATCAAAAGTGCTTAATAAACCTGAATTTAAGACAATCCGGACGTGGACTTTTGTTGCTCCCACATCCATTGATAGTTTTAAGAATTTTCTAGTTCTGTGAAAGGAGCCATAAGGCATTGTTTGGAGCTTCTGTCCAAGGTTTTGAAAATTATATGGCATACATTGGGTATCCTCTTTTGATTTTCAGTAAAGTTATCTACAAAGTGTCTTTTGAAACATTCCTTACTAGCTCAGTGTCTCCAATCCATGTTGATCAATCCCAAACCCCATTGATCATGTTCCTTATTCTATTCTTATTAATGCATCTAGGGAAGTAAGCAGTGTTTGCGTCACCCTACTGGATCCAATTGATGTGTGACTTTTGATACAACAAGCTATCTAGGCTCTTGGAGACATTATTCAGTTTATTCCTCAGGGTTATCAATGTCTACTTGTCTATCTCACCCTCAGTGGCAATGGCGTCTTGTTCTGCCTGCATCTCCATTTTTTTCAAGCTGTTGAGTAGCTCTTTGATTTCATACATTATATCTCTAGGTGTTGTTATATTCCATATCTTGATGCCCACTTTGATAGCTTTAATTTTCTACTTAATCCTCTGGCTAGCATAACCAGTTGTTCCATTATTGAACAGAGAGTTTCCACTAACTTGATGTAATCTATGTCCAGCAACCACTCATCCAATACCTTCATCGGCTCAGGTCTCCAATCTTGGACTCTTGAGCATAGGCGAACAGGGCAGTGGTCAGAGTCATCCTTGTCAAGGCCTAATTGGATCCAGACAATGTCCTTGCCCAATCAAGTATCATTTACCAGAAATCTGTCTAGACAACTCATTGCATTCAAAGATTTGTGGTACCATGTGAACTTTCTCCATTCCATTCTAAGATCCTGTAGGCCCAAAGTGATGAGAAAGTATTTGAACAATATGGTCTCTTTCTCATGAGCATGTTGAGCTGCAACTTTCCTCTCTCTGAAGTCCAGGACTACGTTAAATTCCCCTATAAGGCACCACTTATCAATACTCCCAGCTGTGTGGACATTTGATATTTCATGCCACCGAACTGGCTTGTTGGATAAACTTCTCCATTCCATCAACCAGAGACACTTAGGAAACTCTCACCATCAAACGTACCGATCCTGTTAAATTTATTATTGTTCCAGAGAACGAGCAAACAACCAGATTGCCATGAGGAGCCTTTGTAGCACCAGTCAAAATCATTGCCATGGCATAGGTGTACAGAAGTTTCTATTAATGCTTTCCATTTTTATCTCTTGAAGACTCATAAAGTCTGATTTCTGATTAAGTAGCAGTTGCTTTACTCTCCTTTTCTTACCCTGGCCTCACATTATAGGTGAGTAGCTTCATTATTATTATTATTATTATTATTATTTTTATTTTTATTTTTATTTTTGTGGGGGGCTTTTGCCCTTGAAGGGTGAGCAGGTGCAGGTAAGCCAACATCAGGGTGGTTGTTATTTAACTCGATAAATTGGTCATAGAATTCATCCTGATGAAGTACATAGAATATGGCAAGTTTACTTCCAACAGCCAATATGGACTCAACTTCTGCTCATAAGTGATCTGTAAGTAGGGACAAGGATAGCCTCTGGCGGTAGGATATGTTGTCCAGAAGGCCTAGGGGGGAGATTGAGCAACTAGTTACTCTAACAACACATCCAGAGTAGTTAGGTTACTGGATCTTTCCAGATCAGTCTCTATTCTAGTTTGGCTTCTAGTTTTCGGCCCCATACCTTTGGGTCTAGTAGTCACTGCTTTTTTAATACGTATAACATGTTTATGCTCTTCAGTGCATTGTAGTGTAGATCCTAGAGATGGAAAATCTTTTGAGAGATTGGTGATAGGGTTGTTAGGCACTATCAAGGTTGACATCGTTGGGCAATAAACATCATTTCTATCACGACGCCTCCTATACAGTCATCACCATGAACAGTGAACCCACGCGGCCTCACCCTCCTTCTCCTACGAATATCACGATGCCTAGAATACCTTAGCCTGCCCCTTCTCTTCCCGGGGATGCCTTACGCGCTCGAGAAGGCTCCCAGAAAGCCTTTGTGTCTCCTCACTCCTTCCTCCACCTACTATTACTCACCTCTCCGTATACCTCTTGCCATGAATAGTAAAACCACGACGCCTCTTGCCGATGACACCTAAAGCACCTTAGCTTGCTCCTTCTCCTCTCTGGGACACCTTATGTTCAAGGGAAGACTCCTAGAACGCCTTCATGTCTCCTCACTCCTTTCCCCCTCTACTCCTCACCATTCCGTGCACCTTCACTCCCCTGCCTCACAATCTCCTACCATGAATACGTGGATCATCCCCTCACACCAAATGAAGAGGATAAGACGTGCGGCTATTAAAGCTGGGAAAACACCAATGCTTCCTCGAATGAAAAACTCCCTAAGTTATGCAGCTACATTGACCTCCACTCGCGGCTGGTTGATGCAAACCTTAAGATATATAATTAATGCACAAATAATAACGAAACAAGCTAAAATATCCTAAAATCACTATGAACCGCAAGAGAACGGTATCACTTATAGAAATAAAGGGGTCGAACCATAGGTAGGCAAATTAGACCCTTAGCACGCAAACTCGTTAACCCTAACAACATGCACAAAATTACAAGAAGAAAATTGAGATGTATAGTGACCAAATAGGAAGTAAAAATCATAAAATTGCAGAATTAAATTGAACTACGGAGAGAAAGAAAAAAGCACACGTGTTTTGTTGAATTTTAATGAGATAAAATTACTCCTAACATGTTTTATGTGGCTAAAATACAAAAGATCAAATTAAAGTCATTAGTTTGATTTTATGCTAATAGGAAAGTGTTGATTTTTCACTCTAACATAATTAACATGTAAATAGAATTGTAAATATATAGCATGTTGAACACATAGCATATAAATTCATCATCGTTATACTAAAATTCTAACAAGAGGCGTTATAAATATTAATATAACTTCTAAGCACGTAAACACCATAATCCGCCCCTAAGAACTCTTTTTTCTTCTTCAAAGAAAGCTTCAAGAGTTTCTAAACTAAGTATGCTCCCAATTTCGTAGCTAAAGAGGCAATCAGTCTTAGGCTTGAACTAGCATGTTTTGATGCGAACAAAACCTGCAAGTTGAAAATTGAAATAGCAGTGTAGAACATGTAGCATAAAATCCAAACTGCAAAGAACGTAAAATTTGAATAATATGTGATACAACCACCCTATTCCACGTTAGGAGTAAATAAATCTTAACCTTGCATCATCAATGATCGCGTCATGAGAATTGTGAAAGAGTATGTCATCTTTGGATCAAAAGAAGTGAAGAAATAATTTATTCTAAATTTTTTCTCAAAAAAAAAATACAAAACCGTATGAATTTCCTTACAAGAAAAACTTAACCAAAACTAGAGAGAAATGACTAAAATTCGACCACCATTCAAAATCTTCCCTCTACTACGTACATTGGCCGCTATTTATAGAATTCCTCCAAGACTAGGTGATAAATATGACAATTTCAATACAATTTGAAGATGAAGTCTAAATAATAATCAAAATTCTAAATTTTAGGCTTTGATGTCAATCTTCATCTTTCTCCTCAAGTCTTTGCATATGTGAGTCTTAAAAAGGCTATATTTGATAAGATCATCAAGTTGGCTCATGTTTATCTGAATCCAATTCGAAATCTGGCATTTACTGATTCATTGAACCTGGACAGTTTCTTGTTACCGACTTCAAGTGATGTGTCGTCTCTTTCTGGGTCGATTTGCGAGCGGGCTTATTTTACAAAGTTGTGATACGTCGTTTGGGATTTCCATTGGTATATAACACATCATAATATGATCTTTAGATATCAACTTATGGTCCACCAACCTAGACTGCGCAGAACAGAATAGTTACTGAATAGTTGTGCTAATTGAAGTTCAAGCTCAATTTTGTCCACTTTATAATTCGAATCTGTAAACATGTTCTTCATGGACGTTGTAGTACTTTTTCAAATATTTGCATGTGTATCTTGTACGTCCATATCATACACTCTTAGCTCAAGTTATG
>JAOWBN010182590.1:0-16789 GCA_028565015.1 Pinguicula moranensis
TCTGAGGAGACGGAAGCTTTCTCGCTCGTGAGGCGGAGGAGAAGACGCCCAAAACTCGAAAGGAGGGTCGAGGGATTGGTTTCACGTTCTGTACATTGCAAAATCTGTGTTTTCCGGTGTGTCTGCATGATATTTGAAACAGAGTAATGAAAGAGGAGAAGAGAGTGTACATAATAAACAAACTACAAAAAAAAAGTACATGAAGATGAAGTTGCGATTGGATTTGGTGGAGATGGTGTAGTATTGAAGGAATTTGAGTAGGTTAGATTGTCTCTGTCACTCTCATTCAGCCGCTTGCTGTAACTACCATTGCTGGAACTGGAAGAAGAAGAAAGAAAGCTTTATGGAAGATATGACTTGAAATAAACAAAGGCCCCATGTGAATCCTATACCAATATTCTAGACCAATAAGAGTTGTCCACGTCACCCAACAGTAATCGGAAGGTGACGTGGACAACTGCCGCATTACTAGATAGATATAAACTACACAATATATTGATTTAAACTATATAAATTACAAAGTATAATTTTTATATATAAGTTTATAAATTATTAAATATATATAATCTTAAACTCATAACCACTTACATATATTATAAACTTACGATATTAAACTTGGTGACGGTTCCGTTGACATTATTTGTGACACAATTTGTGACAATGTTTCCTTAAAAGTCTATGTTTATGGTCCGTAGGATTTAAGGTTTGGAGTTTAGGATTTAAATTTTTAGATATTTAGGTCTTAGCATTTATATTTTTGTATTTAGGGCTTAGGGTTTAGGGTTTTTTAGAGTTTATACCCCTAAGCCCTAAACCTTAAAAACTCTAAACCCTAAAATTCATAAACCCTAAAAAATCATAAACCTAAGCCCTAAATCCAAAAATATAAACCCTAAAATCTAAATATATAAAAATCTAAACTTAGACTTTTGAGGAAACAGTGTCACAAATCGTGTCACAAATAATGTCAACGGATCCTTCCCCATTAAGCTTATAACCCTAAACTTATAACATTTATTTATAAGCTATATAAACTATAAACTTATAATCTTAATTTTTTTTTGATAAGCCAAATTTTATATTTATGGTAAAATATTTACAAGGACAAGAAAATAAAGAGAACAACCAAAATACAGGCTTGAGGCTAGAACTCCTTTGAGTAATGGACCTAATAGGATGAAATCAGTGGTTGGTTCCTCGATCATGAACTGTAATCCTGCCCTACCACCATATCCTCCAGTATAGCTAAGGGTGATCTGGTACATGGCTCCCCTGACATCATGAATGCACCAGCATCTCCGCATTCAGTTCATCGCCATCATCCGCTCTTCACCAAACAGGTTATCATGACTATCAACTTATCGTTACCTTTTTTTTATAGGAATAACGGTACATAGCTTCTTCTTGTTTGGTGAGCTATCCCTGTAATGAATAGACGATATAACCGGTAGGACAAGGAAAATACAATACACTTTGTGGGTAACAACCAGCCTCATTCACCTACTAAGCCATAACTCATGATCTTGTTTCTAGTCAAAGTGTGTGGTCGCCTTGTATTAAGGAATCTGATTGGCCGCCCTTGGAAGGCCTCTTAAGTATGATGCCTTTCACCTAGCTAGTCAATGAAACAGACGAGCTCATATGTCGCCACAATCACTGTCTTGGATTGAACAATGAGAGCTGACTTGTTTGCATGAAGGACCCCATTCTGTGGAGTAAGACCTTGTAGCTTCCCTTAAGTTAGACGAATTATCAGGGCAGTAGTCTGATGGACATATTGTTGGATCTGACTTCAGTGATGTGAGTTCTAGCAGCTTCAATGTCTATCAACTTGTGTGTGCTATTAACATTGTTGCTAGGAAATAGATCACCAGATCAATGCTATCCTTTACAGAACTGTGGTCAATCTATTTTACTATCATGGGGTCAGGTTGGCCTCATCCAAATTGTTGTCGCTCGACCAAGAACAGATTGTAATCCACGTGTTCCAGATCCAAATGTGTGGACAACAGCCAATAATAGAATCAACCAATAGCTTGTGCAATATGGCATTGATATGACCGTGGTTAGAGCAGGATGCTGACGCTCTATGGTGTGAATGAAAAGAAAAACTCTCTCCCTGCCCTAACCTGTAACGTTTCGAGATGAAAAGATAATCAGATAGAACAGGTTGAATGTCCCTTTGACACTTACATAAGAGAGCCTGGGCTCATTGGCTGCACCATGAGTATGATCAGCTTCACTGGGTGACAGTGCTTCACAATGTACCTCATCCTGCTGTTGTTGTCAGTATCATGACCAATACAAGATGTGGCCTAACCTGAACCTCTTAAAACAGCAAAGATAATTAGCAGTTCAAAGAGGAAAACACAACCCATGCGTAGACCCAGTACCCTAAACTTAAAAGCAGAAGGCTGGATAAGAGTAGAAATGTACCTTAACTATCTTCTGTCAGTAAGGCACATGTGTTACCTGTTTCGAGGGTTGCTTAATTGAAGGATAGGTAAGCTTGCGGCTGCAGTACCCTGTCCTCAAAGCTATAGGGGAATAGCCTTGCTTGTCTTTTGGCTTATGTCCACAACCATGATTGTATTTGTATGTTATGCAGCATCAAATGGATATGAGGTGTAGTTGCAGAGAAATGAAATTTATTCATGATCTTCCAAAGTGTCCACATCATACCCATCCAGATTGAAGTCCAAACAGGTGTATTGATTCATGGAGTGACATAGGCTACATACGTTTGAAAACTTGGGACACAACTTGTAGCAGGCAGGGATAGCCACTTTGCAATTTCTTCCCACAGCCTAAGGGCAATAGTACACTCCGAGAAGAGATGCTCAGTGGTTTCTTCTTCTACATTACATAAAGCACATTGAAAATCTTGGCCAATCGGAATGACACCTCTTTTCTGTAACATTGCCTTGGTAGGAACTACGTTCTGAATCAACAACCAGATGAAAAAGTAGACTTTTTTTGGAGCCAAACTATTCCATATTTCCTTAGTAAGAGCTAGATGAAGGGGTGTGAATTATACTGAGAATCAACAGTGATAGATTTATAGGCCTCAGTCACCTTGTAGTTACCATCATTACCGCCTCTAAATGTGTACCTGTCTTTGGCATTATCCCTTGGACAGACATTCACCAAGTTATTTGATAAACTAGACAGATCTGCGAGTTCTGCACACCGAAGTGGTCTTCTCCACCTCCAGTTCCGAACCCACCTGCCATTACTCCAATAGCCTGCATCAGCCACACTGATCTCTTGGTCAAATTCAACTCTGAACAGCCTTGGATAGCACTCTGACATAGTAGTTTCATTCCACCACTTATCTGTCCAAAATCTGATGCTTACACCATTTCCTAGTTTCAGTGAAATGCTGTCTACAAACCAACATTGATTTAAGATTTCCATCAGCTTGAGCCACCATTTAGAAGCGTATCTTTGTCCTCTTGTCCTACCTACCGCTAGAGAAACCCCTTATGAAGTAAGAGTTCTCAACCCTGCAACAAAAAGAGGGGCCTGACTACCATGTTTGGATACTAGCACCTCTGATGCCAGTGAGTGTTCACATTCAGTAACTGCATCCCCTACTTACATAACATGACTGTGTTGAAAGAAGATAAGCAACGGATACCCAGACCACCACTGATCACAGGAGTAGTGATCTTTTTTCATGAGGAGAGATTCATTCTTGCCTTTTTGTTTGAGCTACCCCAGAAAAAATCACGCTGAATAGAGGTTAGCTGCTTGATTACAGTGTTAGGCGCCCTAAAGATAGAGAGGAAGTGAGAAGTAAGTGATGATAATACCGAATGCAGTAGTACCAACTTGCCTTCAAATGATAACATCTTATGATCCCATGCTGTTAGGGTAGTTTTATACTTGTCAATGACCAGTTTCCAAGTACTCAGCTTACTTGTTCTAGCACCCATAGGCATTCCCAGGTACTTGAAAGGAATGGTAGCTGTTTGACAATTTAGAAAAGAAACCATTTCATCCAGCAGTGCACTCTCCATGTTTATACCAATCAACTTGCTTTTGGTAAAATTAATTCTCAGACCATAAACAAGTTCGAAGTTAAGCAAGATTGTCTTAAAAGCTATCACTGAGCTCTACTCTGCTTGACCAAAAAGTAGGGTGTCATCAGGAAATTGCAAATGAGAAACATATACATTTTTCCTACCAATGTTCAACCCTGAAAACAATTTCAGCTCGATAGCCTTGTTGATCATGGCCGAGAGACCCTTTGCGGCATGCAAGAAGAGAAATAGAGAGATGGGATCACCTTGTCTGATGCCACACGATGGAAAGAACTCCTTGGTGGGGCTCCCATTTATCCAAATTGAAGAAGAAGCGGGTTCCAACAGGCCTCTGATCCACCATATCCAACATGAAGGAAAGTTCATAGTAGACATAATGTGTAGCAGGTAATTCCAGTGGATTGTATCAAAGGCCTTCTCAAAATCGACCTTGAAGATTTGAGCTTTCTTTTTCAGCTTTTTGGTTTCATCTACAATATCATTAGCCGCCACCATGCTGTCAATCAATTTCCTTCCCTTGATAAATGTTGATTGTGTTGTACAGATCCGATTTCCGAACACCAGTCTAAGTCTATTTGCTAGGATTTTGGAAAGGATCTTTGGCATGGAACCAACCAGAGTTATAGACCTATAATCCTTGACATACATAGGGGAGGAAATCTTAGCTATCAAAGCCACATGAGAAGAGTTACTGCCTCTGCACAGTTTGCCAGTCCGGTAGGAGTCTCTCATATACTGCAGTATATCCGATTTTAGTAGATGAGCAAAATGCTTGATGAACTTAAAATTAAGTCCATCAGGCCCAGGGCTCTTGAGGCTGCCACAACTAGAGATGGAAGCGTCCACTTAAGCTTCAATAAAAGGCTGTTGCAAAAAAACTTTTGCTTAGCTGATTCAGAGCTCTCAGCCGAATGGAAAGGGTTGGCCTGGTTGTTATTTTTTCAGTGAACCTATCTCTAAAGTGTTGTAGAAAACAGTCTTTGATCCTCTCAGGTTAATTGATCCATGTAGCTCCATCCCACACTCCACTTATAGTATTGGCAAATCTGGATCTTTTCAAGTTTTTTTGATAGATATCTTTTCAAGTTGTTATGGAAGCATGCAAAATTCCCATCACCTTTTTGTATCCATTGGATACTGGATTTTTGGTATGTTGTGCAGTTTAATTGCCTTGAGATACCATCCAGTTGTAGATGAAGGTCAGTTAGCTGGTCTTGGTCAATGTTGGATGAACAATCAACTTCAGCAGCCATCTCAATATTCCGGATACTATGAAGCAGAGCAGTCCTCTGCTCTATAAGATTTCTTGGTCTAGTTGAGTTCCAGTGCTTGTTGCTTTCCCGTAATAATCTGAATTTTACCAATAGTTGATAACTCGTAAATCCATAGACACTAGTGTTGCACCAAAACTGTTCCACAATCTAATTAAATCCAGTTTCTAGTAACCAGGAGTCCAGGAACTTGAGTGGTTTAGGGCCCCAATTCAGCTTCCTAGAGGATAGACTCACTGGACAGTGATCCGATCCCTCCTTGTCTAGCCCTTCCTGGTTCCAAGAATCCTTTGTATCCAGCCACTTCTTGTTGACTAGGAATTTGTCTAAGCGGATAATAGCTTTTAAGGAGCTGAGGTACCAAGTATATTTTCTACGTCCCATCTTTAGATTCTGCAATTCCAGGTTTGTGATGAAAGTGTTGAAAAATTCTACTTCCTGCACATAGTTGTAAGCTTCTACTCCCTTCCTCTGACTAAATTTGGCAACAGCATTAAAATCTCCCATAATACAACACTTACCCAGCTTCAGGGGAGTCAAATAATCTATTAAAACTTGCCAATGAATTTGCTTCATGTGCAGTTCCCCTGGCCCATACGCGTGTACCATATGACACAGGTTTGTCTCTCCTTACCAGTGTCCTGTGATACTCAGGATACCATCCTCAGCAAACACAAATACTCTATCGAACTTGTTCTTGTTCCAAATGCAGAGTAAGCCACCGGATTGTCCTGATGAACCTGAGTAGAACAAGTCAAAATTAGCATCCATCCAAGCACAAAGTTTCTTCTCAATAGTTAACAATTTTGTTTCTTGAAGGCTGATAAAGTCAACCCTCTCCCTCCAAATCAAAGCTTTAACCTGTCTTTTCCTCTCTACACTTCCTAACCCGCAGACATTGTATGTCACAATCTTCATGAATACCGTTTATTCACTGTCCTATTGCTGGAGGATGAGTCCACAGGTGTACTATAATACATGTATTCCAGTATGTTACGGAATATCCCTTGATTATATCCAAATACTACCCCAAGTTGAGAACCCATTGTCATGATGGAGTCCACATTGCACTGCATAGGATCAACCAGATGTAGTTTCTCAGGGGCTGAGGGCAGAGGAGGGCTGACTGATGAGTGGGCTGCTAGTCGTCTTAACCACTCCTCCAAAATGACTAAGTTTTTGGCATGTGCTAAATCAATCACCTGTCTAGTTTTTTTTTTTTTGGACGATCCCTTGGTCTTTTAACTGTCAGCAGCTTATGACATGTCTCAGGAGGGCTCAATTGTAGGGGTGGAAACTCTTCAACAGAGGTCTTTATCTCAAACAAATTATTCTGCCTAAGACCGTCTGTATGTGGGGCATTCTGAACATGAGGCATATCAACTTCTTCTATAGGCACAATGCATGATGTGGGGAGAGAGGTCTTGATAGGTGAAGCGATTCTCAGTTTTAGAGACTGTATGTGGTTCCTCTCCCATAGTTGTCTGCATACTTGGTACCACTGTCAAACTATCATCTGATTTTATTTCAGTCCTAAGTGGAAGTGTGGGATTTTCAGACATATCAGGGGTAGCATATAGTATCATGGCCTGTTCTACGGAAGCCTTTTTTTTTGTCTCTGATTTTAGATCAGTAAGTGATGGGGGCCACCAACTAATCTTGCTGGGTATCCATACATGATTGTACTCAACTGGTTTTCAGATATACTATTTAGGATCCTTTGTGGTGTAGGGAATAAGACTGCAATCTCTGGATGGTCAGACTGATTATTAATATCCAGACAAGTCTCCTTTAATTGCATCGATCTGTCTATTGAGTGCAAAGTAGAGATATCATCAGACAATCTAGATGAATCAGAATATGTATCTGAATAAACGTCTTCCTGCAAGGTGGCCTACTTATCTCTGTCTCTCGAATGCGCATGGTATAAAGTACATCATCAACTAGAACCTACATGCATTGATCAACTGTGTGATCCAGTGATATTTGAACCATCAAGAAAACAACTTCCATGTTCTGTTTTGCAAGCATTATATCATCAATGGCGAGGAAGGTTCCAAAATGACTACCAATAGCAGAGAAGTTTTACTGGGACCACGCCTGAAGGGGAAGGCCAAATATTTGTAACCTGCAGGTGCGGCTACTTACTTGTTTCCTAGGAGACCATGGTGATAAATCAGTCAACCATGTGGACAACCACGCACGATCATTTTTCAACAGGTTCACTAAGTCAAGAGGATCTTCCTCCCACAACAATATCGTCTCAGAACACAAGGGACTAACTTTGACATTCAGGTAACCAGCTATTTTTAGTGCTCTTTGGAGATCACACCACTTACCTTTCTGTATCAAAGTGGCCATATAGCTGTGTCCAAGACATGAGTTCGGCTCCACTGCCGAGGTGAACGATAGTAATGCAACTGGAGCAGATCCTGAAGGGGAGGCCTCGACTAGCTTAGGAAGCTTAGGGGACAACTGCAGTGCCTTAGTAGTAGTTATAGCGCCTGATGTTACCTTCTCCTTCATATGACGATGTTTCGGGTAGCGTGCTCAGTTAGCTTAAAGGCGATAAGAGCCAATCCACGTGTTATTAAGTTTGAATAGCATTAACTCCACATCTTCAACATAAAAAAATTCCACAAAGCCAAACTGGAGGCCTCTAACATTAAGCTTACGGGAAATTGATAGATAATGTATTTCACCCTGGTGTTTCAGAGCACTTTTCAAACGGTCAAAATCACATCCTCTAGGAAAGTTCGTGAGATAGAAACTGGTAACACCAGCTAAAGACGGTTGTGAATTGACTCTAGGAGGAGCTATTTTTGGGCCCAGTCGTTCAAACACAGGTTGTGGATTTTGAGCTGGTAGAGGCGAGAAGGAGCTAGATGTAATCTGGAGCTGAGGCATCGGAGCTTTACCTGCCTTGATCGCAGCACATCGCATCAGCTTCAGCTGATGTGGAGGGATGGTCCAAGGATTTAACGTCATCTCCTTTCGTAGGGACTAGGGACAACAAGACAGGTGGAACGAAGTAGAAAAGGACGAAGAAGTCTGAAGTTAGAGTATATGATCCCCAGGAGCGTGAGGCTACCCGGGGAGGGAGGTCGAGGGATGGCTAGGATCGAGTAGATGGGGCGAGGGCGAGGATGAGGAGCAGATCGGGGTGCATAATCTGGCGAGGGTGATGTAGTTTATAATCTTAAACTTAAAAGTATAAACTACACAATATATAGTTATAAACTATAAAGTATAAAGTATAATTTATAAATGTAAGTTTATAAATTGTTATATATATATATATATATAACCCTAAACTCATAACCTTATAATTATATATACTATAAACTTATAACCCTAAACTTACATATAAACTTATAAATCTTTATTTATAAATTATATAAACTATAAACTCATAACACTAAACTTATAAACTACACAATATATAGATACAAACTATATAAAGTATAAAGTATAATTTTTCTATGTAAGTTTATAAATTATGTAATATATATAATCTTAAATCCATATGCATATAATTATATATAGTATAAATTTACAACCTTAAACTTATAAATCTTTATTTATAAATAATATAAACTATAAAGTTTTACCTCTAAATTTATAAATTATATAAACTACACAATATATAGATATAAACTATAAAGCATATATTTATATATAAGTTTATAAAATTCTGAATTATATCCACAACGTACCAAGTATATTCACAACTAAGTTGGGGTCTGGGGGGTCAGATGTACACGGCCTTATCCTTATAATTATACAAAGAGGTCATTTTCGTTGCGACCCAATATGCACTGCGTCATTTGATTTATTGAGTTCCACCAACTTCACTAAATAGAAGCACTGGAGTTTAATAGAGTCATTTTGCTCTAGTCCATTATTAGCACAAAGCTAAAAGAATTGTCAATAATGACTCTTCCAGCTCCATTTGCTATGGATAAAAATTCTGAATTATATATATAACCTAAACTTTTAAACTTAACCTCTAAATTCTAAAATCTACAATTATATATATATATATATATTTAAATCTAAAGTGACTGCCTGTTGGACTAGACCAGTTGGGGACGGTCCGACAAACCACAAGTTTCGATTATGTAAAATTTAGAACCAGAACCGAATCATCGGACCATTGATTTGGTCTGATTCACAATTCATTTGGCCATCTCTAGTGGAATGTGGCAGTTTAACTTAAGCTAAATAAGTTAAACCATATACCGGACCATATTCATCATTGATTACAGGCAGATATGATATTCAGATTTCAAACCCCCTACGCATGCTTATGGAAAATGATGATGATTAATCATATAAAGGAAATAACTAAAATTATTTGTTGAAAATGATATCCATCCCTAGAGGCTAGAACTTGTTTGAAAATATAATACTTTGTTTGATTGATGTGAAAAAGAAAAAATAAAACAACTAGGGTTTGTACTCCTTGGCTGCCTGCATTTAATTCCCTATCACAGACAAAACAAGATATCTCAAGCGGCAGTAATGCGATTTTCATTCCTCAGTTGCAGCTTTTTCAAGCGGCACTCTGGCAAATAAAATAGTAATAATGAAAAAAAAATGAGCAACTCAATTCATATCCATCAACCTAGGGGGCGAAGTCTTTAAGGGAGGGGGTGCCCCTTTCAATTTTCAAAAGGATTTTTTTTCTTCTTTTTAATAGTTTTTAAATTTATAATTTTTGATGCCCCCTTACGAAAATACATGCAATTTTGCTTAATATAAGTTTCAGACAAATCGTCAAAAAATACTTATTACCGCAAAACTTAAAATCACAGATATTATTGGAGACAAATTTCCATCCTATTAATTGGTTACACAAATTTTCATCATATAGAATTTTAAGTTTAGAGTTGAATTCGGAATCAGTTATACATATTTCCAAATGTATACAAAGATTAATAATCCTCTCCTTCGTTTGATTTGAGCCCGTCTGGTCCATCAACGAGTGGTGCAAATAAATGATTAAATGATGCCAGTCCTCCAAATGGTATAGGCGGGAGAGGTTCGCCGTACGCGTTGGACGAACACATGCTCTAACATAAAATAGTGGTCAATTCATAAAGACATTGCAAATCCGACCACTACCGTAAAATAGGGATTCAACTCATTTGTTCTTCAATGTACGACAAGCAATCGAACTGTATTGATGTTAAAGGCGAAATGTTAATGTATCAAACAAGAAATTAAAAAAATCCAACAACAACCGTAAAGGTATGAGATGTTTAATACCTCATGAGGTGCAAGAACATAAAAAATGGCGCGCAACATTTGAATGTTATGAGATGCAACATCATAATGTGTCATTCGCCTCACCAGTGCATGTCATAGAACTCCTCAATCTCAGGGTTCCACCTCCTATCAGATCTCAGTAGGGGTTTCTTTTTAGGTTGAGACTGCAAAGTAGGTAAACTGGAATATGCCAATATTTGCAACAACTTGCTAGCAACATCAATTGTAGAAGTCTCTCTCGTGTGAACATTTACACATGTAGTGGATAGGCACGAGAGGACTGTACTACCCTAACTATAATCTTGCATGGTATCAAAGTCTTTGATTAGCCTCAAGTGCTTCATATGTATATTTTCCTCGCTTGGATCAGGTAATACTAGTCCAGCTATCGTAAAGACCATAATACTGCATGCAAAGAAGCGTACGTCCTCCTCACTACTATCATCAGTAATCTCTCTCTCCTCATCGCCAACCCATGACCCAAATAGGAAGATACGAACCCCCTGGCCTTTAAAATTCCCTGGGCTAATCTACATATCAAAGAACTCGAAACAATAATCAGCCATCCTCTATATCAATCACCTCTTGGACCCATCTTCCTCCACAACTGAGTGACCATATATCGGGAGCTCCAGGATCATGGATATATCTCGGAGTATGATCGAACACTCTCCCCCAACCCCCCAGCCGAAAGGTGTTAGTGGTGGGATGCAATCTCTCGAGCAGAGAAGTGATGGGTGAATGATCCTCCACCGATGCAAGGGTCAAGTACGTGCTTGATGCTGGATCCAAGACAAATGAATCCAATTTGTCAGATTGCAACTTGATGGCATTAGAGAATCATGACTTGGCGGATTTTAGCCAATGTAGAAAGTGATTCGGACATGTCACATGCCAAATCATTCTATCGTGGTCTTCATTTTTGTTGAGTCAAAGTAGTTAGCTACATTTAATATTGACTAGGAGTTAGTCAAATAAGTTAACTAACGTTTAGGCATGTATGGGCATTCAAATTTGGTCATACAACTCCAGGCAAAATGCCTAGAGTTTTAGTCATAGAGTTATAGTCAAGGCTGATAGATTTTTGGTCATATAGTTTCGATTTTGTTAACATATTTTGCTGGCTATATAATCCGGCTTGTGGATTAATTAATAGAATCTTAAATTATTGAATAAAAGTTATGTTTACCATAAAGACACATTTATGAGATTCATGGGTTGTACGAGTGGATGGTCATGCCTTTTGGGCTGTCCAATGCACCCAACACATTTATGAGATTAATGCACCAAGTTTTGAGACCGTTTATGGGAAAGTTTGTTGTGGTGTATTTCGATAACATACTCATCTACAATCCAACGTGGGTGGCAAATATTGAGTACCTACGTGCTGTTTTTGAGACCCTAAGGAGGGAGTGTATGTTTGTAAATCAGAAGAACTGTTCATCCTTCAATACTTTTACTTCATTCCTGGGTTTTGTTGCATCTATTGATGGTGTTCATGCAGATAAGACAAAGGCCTATCACCAAATGCCTCAAGGGATGAGATTTCCATTGGCCAGATGATGTGGAGTGATGCGAATTTTCGTAAGTGGAATATATACATGGAGTTGGAAATTTATTATTGCATACAAAAATAAGCAAAATTAAAATAAATAAAAAGGATAGGGCGTGCGTCGCAACAAAATGTTACACGAAATAGAAAAGATAGAAAAAATGAAGATTTAATAAACGTGTTATGCCATAGAAACCCAACTAAACATGGAACATCAACCCCTAGCCAACTACTACACTAGAAAAGAATGTAAGCTAGAGGCTTAATCGAACGCCTACCTGAGGATCTACTCTATGATCAACACATAAATCATAAAGCCAACATTTACATGAATCATGAAATTCATGCAATCTAGTTATCTTTAGAATAGGAATTCAAATAAACAAAAATATCTCTCTAGAGTTCATAACATAAAAATCAATATTGGGTTAGGTAAATCTTGACCACTACATGCCTTTATATAGGCAAAAAAGTGACATACGACTAGAACTCTAATCTCTAGAGTATAACTAGCACTGGATTCCTCAGAACGGATTCCACCTTGGGTAGGACTCTTTGGGACGAATCTGAATGGGAGAGTCCAATTTGGGCAGGACCCCTCTTAATGGGAGAGTCCAACTTGGGTAAAACTCATTAGAACGACAAAGTCCAACTAGGGCATGGTTTCCTTGAAAAAGGCAGAGTCCAACTATTTTAAACCATGGAAGAATCCAAATACATCTCGAGCCTAGAACATTCACATCATTGAGGGTCGTTTTCAAGTAGTGAAACAAAAGATGACCGATGCACCTGTCCTAGCCCTCCCTGAGTTTGACAGGGTGTTTGAGGTGAATTGTGATGCCTTTAGAGTTGGCATCAGCAGAGTGTTTAGCCAAGAAGGTCACGTGATGGTCTTCTTCAGTGAAAAGATTTCGGAATCAAAGAACTACTCTACTTGTGATTTCGAGTTCTATCCCATTGTCCGATATTTTTTTTGGTTAATCCAAATTTTCATTAAAGAAAATATTTACAGAAAAAGTTCCAAACAAAGAGCACAACCCGCTCTTGAGAATACAGCCAACCTAGACCTACTAGCCACACATAGATAAAAGAAAATACATCAGTGATCTCTAAGTCTATCTGCTAAGAAGGTCGCCAGCACCTATTATTTTATTGCTTGAAAAGGATCGTCGCTGTCAACATATCACCCTATGGATGGTACACAACTCACATTTGACCTTAAGAATACTGATAGTAGGGTCTTTAGTGTCATCTTATCAATTCATAGCACGCATCTATTATTTTGTTGCTTGGCAAGGGTCGTAGCTGTCAACTTATCATCCGATTGATGGTACGCAACTCACCTATGTCCTTTAGAATGCGACTATGAACTGGTACACAGCTCTGCCTACGTGCCTGAAAAGCTTTTGGAGATTGAGAGTGATGCAGTCTTTAGGAAAAGACTCATGGGCTAGCAGCTAGTGGAAGTATATAGCTTTCATTTGTGTGAGCTAGACTTCTCATTGATTTGTGTTCTTCCGATTGTACCTAAAGTACCTGTACCCATTGTCCGATATTGGTGACATTATCTAGTGCAAAGGGAGTTCATCTTATTCACGGATCAAGAGGCTCTAAAGTATATCAATGGGCATCACAAGTTTAGTAGGTGACATGACAAGTGGGTGACCTATTTGAAAGAGCTTACTTTCACATTGAAATACCAAACTGGGAGCCTAAATCATTGATGCCTTGAACTGAAGCACACTACTCCTTGCCACCATAAGTGCCATGGTTGTGGGTTTTGACACATTAAAGGACTTGTACACGACTGACCCTTCCTTGAACTGAAGCACACTACTCCTTTGTGGCACCTGACATGACTTTATAATGCATAATGGTTACTTGTTTCGCAATCTACAATTATGCATTCAAGATTGTTCATTGAGGCAGTAGATCATTAGTGAACTTCACAATGAAAGACACTTTGACCGAGACAAGACTTTGGCCCTCATTGCATCATAATTCTATTGGCCCAAGTTGAGTGGTAATGTACTTCATTTTATGAATAGATGTTATGTATGGCAGCGATCCAAGGGAGCTCTTGCCAAGCAGGGTTATGTACCACCTTGCCTACCCCAGAAGAAACTTCTTAGTTTGATGTTAGTATGGACTTTGTGTTGGGTTAACCTTGCACCCAACGGGTAGCAGATTCAGTCTTTATAGTGGTTGATCGATTCTCGAAGATGGCATACTTTGTGGCATGTAGGAAGACAATGAACATGGTTTAGATTGCTCATCTTTATAAAAGGAGATTGTTCGTTTGCATGGTGTACCATGATCGATCACTTCTGATCATGATACTAAGTTCATTATCCAATTTTGGAGAAGCCTTTGGGGCAAATTGGGGAATCAATTGAACTTTAGTAGTGCCTATCACCCCCAAACCGATGGCAAAACCGAGGTAGTCAACAGAAGTTTGGGCAATTGGTTGTGATGTTTGGCAGGCACCAAACCAAAGGAATAGGACTTAGCTTTGCCCCCAAGCTAAATTTGCCTACAACTAATCAAAAGATTGAACTTCGGGATTCAGTCCATTTGAGATTGTTTATTTTGATAAGTAAGTGTTTATTTATTAAAAAAAGTGTACAAAATTTATACAATGATTCATCTTTGATTTGAAGATTCAATCATTCCGGAAAACATATTAGTCAAGGTGAAAAAAAACTGTCTACACAGTCTAGGATGACATATCCAATCAGCGATAGTCACACTTGCCGGAGGTCTTTCAAATGCCGTGAACCAATTTCAGGATTGTACCTTGATCTTCTCACCAACTCTATGAACATCAAAAGTACCATCTCGGAACCGAACATCATTTCTTAAGTTCCAGATGTTCCAAGTTACACAGTGCCATAGGGTTTTCCATAATTCACGTGCCTGTCTCCTCATAGTCAAACCCATATGAGCTGCAAAAATTTTCAAAGGGTCCACATGTTCAATATACGTATAGCCCATCCAATAATATATATCTTACCATAGCGCATAAGATAAACTGCACGTAAAGAAAACATGAGATGTACTTTCAGACTCCTCATCACATAAACTGCATAATCTCATCCCTGATGTACACTGTACACCACGAAATGCAAGATTATCTACCGTAGCAAGATGAGACTGTAATAAACGCCAGCTAAAAGCCATAACTCTGAAAGGTGATCTCTTTCCCCAAATTGAAGCAAGTAATGGTCTTGATGCAGAAACAGTTCCCAAAGAATTTCGCCGCAAACGATATCCAAATCTCACAGAATAAACTCCGGTAGAGTCAGCAATCCATCTCCTTCCATCATCACCAGACTTCGGTGAACGACCTATCATCATCGCCTCAATCTCCTGGACCCATACCACCTCATGAAGTCGAAGAGGTCGGCGCCATATCCATAACAACTGCCAATCATCCTCCTCTCGAGTCCATTTTGCCGAAATTAAAATCTGATGATCACATGCCACAGGATATAAACGAGGATACCTAACTGCAAGAGAACCCCCATCCAACCAATCATCCTCCCAGAATCTTGTCCGATCCCTACTCAATACACTTCTTTTTACCCCCTCCGCAAACCAAGATGAGTCACTAATAATGGAATACACATCCTTCCACCATCTCGAATGTCCATCACGGACAGTTAAACCAGACCAATCCCCCACCCCTCTCCGAATATATTTGTGCATAACAATATCTCTCCACTGACCGACTGTCCCCGTACATAACCTCCATCCCAGTTAGCCAACAAGCAGCATTAAACAATCCGAGGTCAAGAAAACCAAGCCCTCCACATTCTTTACTTCAGCACATATTCGCCCAACTGATCCAAGCTAACCTCTAGATGTTCGAGAATATGTTAACCAAAGAAAGGATGTACAGATTTTAACCATTTCCTTAATGATAGATTTAGGTGCTTTATATAAAGAGAAGTAATATACGGGCATACTACATAGTACACTCTTTATCAAAGTCACCTTACCTCCAAAATTAAGAAACTGATTCTCCCATGAAGCTGTCTTCTTACGCATTACAAGAATAAGGGATCTCCAAGAACGCACACGACCTGGATTACAACCCACTGGAATCCCTAGATACTCAAAAGGAAGGGACATCACCTCACAATGTTTATCTCCTGCAAAACTCTGCAGAGTATCAGGAGAAATATTTACTCCTAATATACTGCTCTTCTTGAAATTAATACATAAACCAGATACAAGCTTATATAATCTGAGAATAGCCTTCATTCCTTGTACATTCAGAAGAGTCCCTGGGCCAAAGAACAAGGTATCATTTGCATATAATGAATGAGTATAAATGGATTCCCCACATTTAATCCCCTGTAACACACCCATATCCACAGCACGATTAAGTAATAAGTTCAGGCATTCTGTGGCAATAACAAACAGAAATGGAGACAATGGGTCATCCTGTCTGAGACCACGATGAAAGTAAAAAATACCAGAAGATGCTCCATTGACAAGTACCGAGCCAGAAGTTGACTGGAGACACACCCTCATCCAAAATATCCACCTTTCAGCAAACCCCATTTTCCTCATCATGTTAATCAAAAAAGACGAGCTAATAGAATCATATGTTTTTACAAAATCAACTTTCAAAAAGATTGTAG
>JAOWBN010182601.1:0-29074 GCA_028565015.1 Pinguicula moranensis
TACAAAGGGGAAAGATTATAAGGCAGTAACTTTGACAAGTGGGAAGCAAGTGGGTTCGGATGGTCAAGAGAAAAATGAAGAAACCGAATACCCTGAAAAGGGAGATGATGACTTAGTTTAGAGAAAGTTGAGAATGCACCAAAGTAAGGAGAGGAGAAGAAGGAAGACAATGAGAAAGTATCTCCTCCTGTGGTGTGTGAGTATGTTCCACAAACGCCTTTTTCTTTAAGAGGTCGTAAAAAGATCAGCAAAGAACGAGACTTCAAAGGATGCTTGGAAATATTTTGCAAGATTAATGTCAATATTCTCTTAGTATAATTGATTACAAATATTCCCAAATATTCCAAATTCATCAAAGACCCTGTGACCAATAAGGAGAAGATTCAGGAAGATGGGATTGTGGCACTAAGTATGAACTATAGCTACTTTATTCAAGACAGTATTCCAATCAAGGCAAGGGATCAAGGGAATTGCACCATCCATGTGAAATTGGAAGGCGTCCGCATTGATGGGGAATAGCACGGAGAAGATGGCAGCAGGCGCACAAATCAACTCAAACTTGATTCTCGTGGCCCTTTTGGATTCACACTACACGGAACTCGCAAACTGGTGGAGAAAGCCCTACTGTTGCAAAATCTCGAGCAAGCGGTTTCCGACATAATATCACCATCTTCGCACCAAGAAATGAGGCATTGGACAGGGATTAGATCCAGGGTTTAAGCAGTTTTTGCTTGAGCCGAAATCTGAAAGCTCTCTAGAATATGCTGCTATTTCATATGATTCCAGCTCGCATTGAGTCCAAGTACTAGCCCGTGGAGGCGAAGTAGAAGTATGTTTATCACTCCAGCCTCTCCAAGATGCCGGTGATGACAAGATTATTCTGAAAGAAAAAAATGGAGAGAAGTTGTGAGCACGGCGAAGGTTATTAAGTCCGACAATATTGTTCAACCTGACGGAATCATCCACGGCATTGAGAGGCTATTGATACTCAAATCCGTCCAGCAAGATTTCAATGCCCGACAAAGCCTGATTTCCACCTTTGTCGTCCTGCCGGAGGAGGCATCGAAAATTGATCCGAGAACGCACAGACTGAAGAAGCCTGCTCCGGATGTACCAGTGAGGAGAATCGGTAAGGTGAAATATGATACGCTGTGATTGCCGTACCGGGTGGTGGCGGAGGAGGCCAATGGGTCAGTGAAATTTGGGCAGGGTGAGGGATCTACATATCCATTCGACCCGGATCTCTATACCAATGGAAGGATTTTGGTTCAGGGAATTGACGGCATCCTATTCCCGCCGGTGGAAACAAAGGCTGACCCAAAAGCCACTCCCGTCGCTAAGATTGTTTCAAAGCCAAGATGAGGTGATCTTCTTTCGGTCAATTATTGCACTTCTTACTTCACATTTGTTTTAAAAATCTTTTAGACGTTTGGTGCAAATGAGTGACCTTGAATGAACTGTTTGGTAACTCTCGCTGGAGATTCTGGCATATGCTATAGATTTTTCGCCGGAACTCGGCATACTTAGATTTGGTGGGGTGGTTTAATAATTTTACCGTCTGCTACTTTCTTTTGTTATGTTTTGCTTCAAATCTTTGATTAGCCACTCTACTAAAAAATCTTGTTGATTCGCCCGTAAGTTTTTTTGGCTAAGAAGCTTTCAGTGGCAACCCATTGTCATAAAATTACAATTTCTTCAGTTCTAATGTTGTGAGGTTGATTTGTTCATTAGGTTAATGGTCCCATCAAATCAAAGAAACTGAAGATGTTAGATAAGGCCAACCAAGCTTGAATCCAAGCTGGGTTGGGGGAATTCAAGAAGAAAACATTGTGGAAAGGTAAACTGCTTCTATTTCTCTTTTGCTTGCTTTCAATTGTTGTGAGTTACAGATCTTATAGACAAGAAGATGAATCTAACGTCTATGAATACTGTTGAAAATCTTCTATTTTTGAGCTACAAGATTTGCTTTCACTGTTTTGATATGTCCTTGATTGAATTCTGAATCCAGCTGTCCATAGTGTGATTTTATGGCATCGAGTAATGAATTGTTGGGTAATGAGCTGTCTTCCTCGTGTATTAGTTGCTGAATATAACATATGACCAACATCCTCTTGTGTATTATGACCCACAAAAACAATATCCTGAGACTGTAGCGGAATAATTCATTAGGCAGGGCGGCAGGTTGTTGTGATCACACATCTTTATCGAAATTGCCAATCAGGCATCTTTTCTATTCTGTCGGTGCAACTAGATTTCTGATTTCTTGCATCGACAGCTTGGATTCATACTCAATTCCTCCGTCCAGTCCAGGCGTCATCCCTGCCTGTGTCCCTGTTGATACTCTGAGTTTTGTGAGGGAAGAAGAAAATGTGGGCTTGTACTTTCCTTTGCTTTGAATCGTGGAAATGCGTTTGTTTATGGTTTGGTGGAATATCAATACGAAATTAAATTAGTTTTCTCTTTATTTAATTATTATCTTCCCACTTCATAAAATAGTCTCTTTATTTAATTTTTTCCTTTAAAAGTCAAGACACGAAAGCAAGCTATATCTACCAACTCGAAGCCATTAGCGCTATATCGCCGTCATGCATCCACACTTCTTGTTGATCCAAAGTGAAACTGATATACATCCACGGCATTTCATATTTGGTGAGAATCAAAGCAACATCAGCCAACAGAAAACGTGAAGAGAGTCAGTGTTTGATAAACAAGATGGATAGATGTTGTTGATCATCAACTTCAGGACAACGTGAGGGACTGGGAGGGAACATGGATTGGATCCCTACATCAAAGATGAAAGGTCAGGATGAAGTTCTTGTTAAATATCAATCATGATATTAACTTGTAGCAAAGGAACAAGTGTTGCTGCTATTTGGTGGTGGTACGCTGCCAGTGCCCCGGTAGTCCTGATTACTGTGTCCTGTTGTTGAACCGTTTGCACCAGGAGATCCAGTAGATATGTTGTTTTCCCGAGTTTCAAGGCGATCCATCATGCGGGAAACAGAAGCCATACCAGCATTCACCTCCCTCAGGACCTCAGAACCAATTTCGGCCATGGAGGAGCTTCGAGAAAATAGCTTATCCTTCCATCCCATTGTACTTTTTGAGATGGAGTCTTTGTATCTGAAGCATCAAGGTTTACTCACTTGAGGATTGAAAGGAAGATCAAACAGGAAATTTAATTTCATATTGAAAAAGTTCCTACTTCATGGACAGTGTGCTGAGACGAGATTTCCAAGAATCAGAAATAGATTGAAACTCTGAAGGTCCAACATTTGCCAAGGATGGCTCACGTGCATGGTTCCTGAGAGTTCTGGCAGTACAGGATAACTAATTTTTCGTCAAATATGAAGTGATCAGCACTACTACTAGTACAGATGACAAAAGGCATGGCATACCTGCTACTGTGAGAAATCCCTTGGCGGGTGACCATCACGTCTGGGGATCGGGATGAAGAACCACAAGTACGATTGATGCAAATTGATGATGGCATGTGTGGAGGGGATAAATCATTTACAGTGATTGCAGCTGATTCATTTTCAGCTCCATCAGGATGGGCCGAGGATGCATTGTCATTGGCGGACAACATCACAAGCTGGGGATGAGCATGGGGAGATGAACTCCTCCTGGCAATGCGTTGAGTCCTTCCAATTGCAGCTGCAGCAGCAAAATGCTGAACTATGCGATCCTCAAGTTCCGTAGCATCAAGCCCAACAGGTATCTGGTCAAGCGGAAAAATTCATGAAATGCCAACAGGAAGAGAAATTGATGAAACATCATTGACAAGTAGAGGTTGCAAACTGACATGCTGTAATTCAAAATCGCCAAGGGTGCGGTGATGAAATATTGATGCATTCCTCGGCGGCATAGACCGGAAACTTCTCTCCCGTTCTACAACCTCAAGCAATTCTTGGCTGGAATAATAACTCAAATTCCATCGCCATAAACATATAAACAAAGATATTGTTCAAGAGAGAGATGTCTCATAGTAAAGATGAAAGTCAACCTGGTAGGATCCTTCAAGCTGATAGGTTGCCAACACATTGGACAGCTAGAGCTTCTTTGACACCTGCTTATATATGACTAGCATCAGACTATGTCTCGGCCACTCTTTCAACACTACACAATTTCCAAACTATTCATATCGCTTTACTAAATCTTAGCCTCATCATACTAGTGTCAGCTATGGGAACTCTACTTGAGACATATCATGACATGATTAATCATGCAAACGTTCTAAAATAGTGACAATGAGTTCAGGTTACAATAACTGCAAAAGCAATACTGCGGGTGTGATAGCGAGCAGGCTAATTGAGAAAAAAACACAAGATTTTCAACAGGAAACGGTAAATACTTGACAATAGCATTGCTATACCGTTCCTTGTAGGAGTGATGAGGATAATCTAAAATTATCTATAAACCATATTACTGAATTTAGAGTGCTTTCGTAGTACAGGAAGGTTATTTATCTCCTTCGAGGTTCCATCACTATCTCCTCATAGCCAGTGCAGATAGCTTCCTATTTGTTTACTCATCAGCAACCCTTACAAACACTATATAACTTGAATAAAGCTGACATAGAAGTGGTTCGTGATACTTTTCTCTCGTGATGAGCAGCAAACTATAATTTTGTGTAAGAATATGAATCAATTCCACAAACATGATACATATAACACCGTACCATTCCAGAACGCATTGGAGGTGGAATTCATGCTTGCAACTTGTTACCTAGAATACACGATCCAAAAGAATTCATCAATAGCATAAGATAACAAAATGCATTCTCCAAAAGAGACAGGCAAAAGGAAAAAGGATATCGTTGTATTGGTCACTTCACCGTGGAAGGGTTAGAATCACAAAAGGCCTCGAGACAAATGCTGCAAGCATCATCATAGGCGTCCTGCATTCCATCCTCCACAAAAGCTGCAGCAGATGTGACATGACTCTTTGCCTTCACTGCCTCGTCCATTCCCCCAATCTTAAAACACAGAACATGAAATTCCCTGATGGAAGTATCACAACAAGAGAACCCCTTTTAACATGTTCTACGAAGGACGTCGAATTAGCAACCAGGATGTAATGGGACCAAGGTAATATTACAACCATTTGGCACATTTATCCCGAAATTAAGCAACATTGAACATACATCAAGGAGTCCGATCTTAAATCAAGAAACTAACGGAATTCACTTCTCCAACGATACGAGCACCCGTGATTCAATTTTATCTATTATCTTAAGGAACAAATCATTCGTAATCAGAATACATACAGAACCAATTTCCATGCAATAGACAATCCATGCCATATACAATACGAATGACAAATTCTCCTGAATATCATGAACCTACAGGACTATTCATAAATCAAAAAAAAAAACTCGAGGAAAGATGACCCACAACATCATTGAAAGAATGCAAAAGCACATGGGGAAATAGTATCGTTGCGATTCGTAAATTTACCTCCGTAAAGGAAGAAAAACACCTGAGACAGAGGGACCGGGCTCAAGAGTGGGGCAAAATCTCCATCAATTCTTAAAATTCAACGCAACCAAATTTTCATCCCGGGACCGTAACTAATTCCGAGGTCCTGTTAGAAAACCTCAGAATTACAGAAATGATGGGGGAGGAAAAATAAGCGGTAGAGACAAGATCTGGTGCGCATACAATACAAGTAAGATAATGATGTTGTGAAATTTGTAAGCATTTTCGTTGATGACGACAGCCGCATGCCGCCGTAATTTTCTAATTTCTTCTTGTTTCTCGTCATTTTCGTTTCGGGGCCAAGTGGTTATGTTTAGATTTAGAATCAATCAACCTCACCTCACCTCACCTCACCCGGTCACGTCACCCACCACGCCACGTCGCCACGACCAGGATTGGTTTTTCAGGATAAATCAATCCTACACGGTTTAATAGATAGAATATTCAATTGCAAATGCTGTTGGAAGCGATTTGAATAGGAGCACAGAAAGAGAGAATATAGAAAGAAAAAAATGTAAGGGAGCAAAACAAAAAATTGTAGAGGGCAAAAACAAAATTTATAGAAGTTAGACAAAATAATATATCTGTTTAACAGTTATAAAAAAAAAAAAAATTGGCGCTTAAACAATAATAATTTTGGTATTTTGATCATAAATATTTGAAATTTATATTAAACTTCTTAGGAGGAAATATCCTGAAACATGAGAGATTATCCTCCCATGGCTCTCGCCAGAGTAACCCTTTTCGCCGGACAGACTACCAACGGAGATGCCTTTTTATACCATGCAGGTGCGCTCGGTGGTAGGGCTTCTTCCATTTTGGTCCTCTGATCTTGGTTGGAGGTATCAGTATGGCTACTTCATCGTCAACAGCGTTGTGCAATGACGAAGAGACATATAGTAAAAGTGACTATTGGACAATAGTCTCTCAAAATCCCCCTGTAAAATGCCGGAGGCAGCTAAGGCTCCTATGAAGAAATCCCTACCTAGTTATATTGCTAAGCTCCGTGCTAATTCAATATCATACTACTTCACCCACCTTCTTGGAAGAAAGGAGAGATATGGTTGGCTTTCTCGGCGTTTGGTCAAGTGACTAATGTACACCTACCAAGACAAAAAACAGAGAATGCATCTCTATTTGTTTTTTTAAGATTTCTCAAACGCTCTGTCAATGACTCCACCTTGGAGAAGTTGAAGGGGATTTGGGTTGTATCCTTCTGACTAGGAGTTAGTCTGGCTCGGATTCCTAAGTCTGTAACTGATGGAAATTGCAGTGCTCAGCAGTAAAGACATTCATCTACCCCATTAATGGAGCAGACTAGCCGACAGGAAGCTCAACTCCCAGTTATCTCCGTACCTTTCTCTACAGATCCAAAGGTCGTGCAATGGTTGGACACTTGCTTAGTCGGTGTTCTAGCTCCTATATTGGATCTAGCAACTCTAAATAAAGTACTTGCTGATTCTGGCTATGCGGGAGGCTCAGCCCGGTCGAAAACCAAGTCAGTCAGTCAGCGGTGGTCGCAGCAAAAACATGGAATCAACAGATTGGACTCAGGTCTATAGTATGAATCTGTAGAGGCTATCCTAAAAGGGTAAGATCTCGAGCTAGTATGTGTTGATACTAAGAAGCAGCGAAAACTAGAGGAGGAAAAGAATAAGTCAACTAACCTGATAACCTATAATAACGTGACACCTGTATGAAAGGCACAGTGTATCTCTCCCCAGTCAAGACAGATTGAGCAATCGAATTGTCAGCATGATAGTAGGATAAGTTCAGAGGAGAAAAAAATGAAGTCTGTTATAGAAGGGAACTTGGTGGGCTCTACGAAGCCATTATTATTACCACCTGGGCCGGTCACTTTGATGGATAAAATTGGTTTGGGCCGTCTAGGACCTTTCTCAGCACTTTTAGCAAGTCAACACCTAAACACGGATGTCCGAAGCAATTTATTACTAGAGTTTGATGAAACGATCCGTGCCAAAAATTCTCAAAGATCAAAAATTGGTACTTCAGTTGAGCCAGATCAGACAACATTTTCACAAAGTTCTGACCCTTTTGATCTTATGCCCCTGCTATGTCTATCTCCTAAATCACTTGCTGCGAAGAAAAAAGAACCATACGTGAGAGGTAATCCCGTAGAACAATCAACACTGAAGCTCAGAGAACACACGCAAAGAATACAAGAAGGGAGTGCACTGAATTCTCTCGATGAGCCTCCTGGAAACCTAAGCAAAGCTGATGCAATTGTTGATCTGGCTATTGAACTTGGGGTGTCACTAAATACACCTAGGGAAGATTTATTGACCCGAATAGAACTTATGCAGCAAAGAGATGAACAACATTCGGTCTCTGTAGGTCAACCTGTTTAATCTCTTTATTACACTCCTCAAACAAATGCATATTGTATCGTACAACACCCGTGGTATCAATACTCTAGCAAAGAAAGGTGAAGTTCGTGAGATAGTGAGAGGCCAAAAGGTTGATTTTCTATGTATTCATGAGAAAAAATTGAGAAAAATTAGTAGATGGCATGGTCGCCAACTATGGCCTTATGTTGGTTTTGATTTTGTTAGTAGTGATGCAATTGGAAGTTTTGGAGGATTGTGTTGTATATGAAAGACCTCTATTTTTAATAAGGTGAGACAGTGGACAAGTGAAGGAATCTTAGGGGTTGAAGGACTATGGGAAGAGGAAAACATTTCGGTAAGTATCTTAAATATATACGCCCCATGCTCAAGAAGACGGAAAAGACTACTATGGGTGGATCTTTAATTAGGTAACCTCTGATAATTCCAAAAGATGGTGTGTGGTAGGAGATTTTAACGTTGTGCGACATCAATCTGAAACAAGAAGCAATGTTAACCCCTTATCATCTGATCTTATGGCTTTCGATAAACTCATTATTGATGCTAAGATGGTGGACTTACCTTTGCAAACAACACGTTATACCTGTATATTAAGAGGTGGCATGTGTGCAAGTAGGCTGGATAGATTCTTATTAACTAAAAACTGGCTGACACAATGGCATGATCTTCAACAACACGGTTTGGACAAAGGCTTATCTGATCACAGGCCGATATTATTAAAGGTGGATGTTGTGAACTGGGGTCCAAAAATCAGCATGTCTATGAACTGTTGGGACAAGGTGGATGGTTTTGTTGATCTGGCAAAAAATGAGTGGCAGTCCATAGTTGTTACTGGGAGAAGTTGTTATATACTCCACGAGAAACTGAGACTACTGAGTAGAATGCTAGCAGTTTGGGATAAGGAAGTCTTTGGCTCGGTGGATGTTAGAGTGAAAGAATTAAAAGAGTAGCTAAAGATATTGGACGAGCAGATGGAAATCAGAGAGGCAACTGCTACAGAGAAACTTCAGAGGATAGATCTCATCACTAGGCTACAAGCAACCCTACATAGCAAAGAAATAATATTGTATCAAAAGGCAAGATCAAAGTGGATCAAAGAGGGGAACGGGAACACAAGTTCTTCCATGCTAAAATTAAGAGCAACAGGAGAGCCAACTATATTCGTGGCTTAAATATTAATGGATCATAGATGGATGAAGTTCAGGGTTTGAAAGCAGGGATCACTGATCACTTAGCAAGACATTATGATGCTGAAAATTGGGCAAGACACTCCTTCAAACCTACTAACAATGAACAGGTTAACTGCTTCTGATAATGCTATCCTCACTGTCGCATTCTTTGAAGATGAAATCAAAGAAACTGTGTGGAGTTATTCTACATCTAAAAGTCCTGGTCCGGATGGTTTCAACTTCTTCTTTGTTCAAAATCATTGGGCTATTTTGAAGCCTGATTTCCATACAGGATTTTCATCAAAATGGCAGGCTATCTAAAGGTATGAACTCTACCCTCATAACTTTAGCTCCTAAAACTCATAGCCCAGTTACTATTGATCATTACTATCTGATATCTTTAGTCAGCAGTGGCTATAAGGTTCTAGCAAAACTCCTGGCAAATAGAATGAAGAAGATCATGCACAATGTGATCTCAATCTGTCAGACAGCATTCATCCAGGGACGTTATATCCTTGATGGGATTATGGTAGCACAAGAAATGATACATTCAGTCAAAAGCTCAAACACGGGTGGAATATTGTTCAAAGTGGACTATGCAAAAGCTTTTGATACAGTGGACTGGGGTTTCCTATTTCAAATGATGAGTAAGTTGGATTCTGCTACATGTGGATTGAATGGGTAAAACAATGTGTTACTTCAGCTCATGGTGCTGTATTATTGAATGGTAGCAGTGCAGGAGAGTTCAATTCAAGAGAGGAATGAGGCAAGAGGATCCTCTTTCCCCCTTCCTCTTTTTTATAGTGATTGAAGGCTTAAATTTGCTATTGAGCAGAGCAGTGACTCTTGGACGTCTTACCGGTGTAAGGTGTGAAAACTTCTCCATAACACACACCTTCAGTACGCTGACAACACCCTACTCTGTATTGAAGGCAAGCAAGGAAATGTTGTTGTTATGAAGGCAACCCTTAGGATATTTGAATTAATATCAGGTTTGACAATCAACTTTTCCAAAAGTAGACTGTATGGAATCAAGGTGAGTGCAGGAAATCTTGAAAGATATGCACAGATAGTAAACCTGTAATACTGGTAAGATGCCCTTCACATATTTAGACCTCCACCTAAGAGCAAACCCGAAAAGATTAAAGTTGTGGGAGGACATGCTGGCGGTGATAAGAAAAGAAACTCCTATCATGGAAAATCAGCTAATGTCTTTTGCTGGAAAGATAACTTTGATAAAATCTGTCTTGGCAAGCCTATCAACATACTACCTTTCAGTATACCAGGCCTCAATGAATGAATAAAGCCTTATTAGCCAAATGGTTGTGGCGTTTGAGGACAGAGCCTGATAGCCAATGGTGCCAGATTATCCGATCCAAATATTACCACTGCACGGACCATTTGAGTGACTGTTCACTAACTACTATCTCATAAGATCTCTCACACGTGGTCAGACATATGGAAAATCTGAAAGGAAGATTGGTTTAACTGAAGGGTGAATCTTACCACAAGAAAGGATGAGCAGACTCTATTCTGGAGATGCAAATGGTCAAGCAATGAGTGCCTAGCTTTGAAGTATGCGAAGCTGTACAAGATAAGCAACCAGAAGCATATTCTGATTTCTGACTTGAAAACTGTAATAGCAGGTGAAATAAAATGGAATCTGGCCTTCCGCAAAAAGAACATAGAAAACATGCTCTTCTACATGACCTACTTCTGTATTTAAAATCTGTATACATTATGCAACATGAGCCAGATTCTTGAAAGTGGTCAAGTGAAGCAAAAGGGAGTTATACAGTGTCTTCTGCACATGTCCTCATCTGCAGAGATCTCAGACAGCCACTTACACCTAGTAAAGGACTGGAGTCTATTTGGGGCAAAATTTCGCAAGGAAAATACAAATGTTCGCATGGAGAGTACTGTAGAATAGAATCCCAACTATGTCAAACTTGATGAGGAGAGGACTCTCTTTTGATCCTGCTATGCAGCAATGTGTCCAATGTGGCCTATCATGTGAGACAGTGTCACATATATTCCTAACTTGCTCATATGCATGGGCGATCTGGGGATCAATTTATGGGTGGTTCGGTGTGAGCTATGGGGGACATTCAAATATAATAATGCATTTTCAAATACATATGGGCTTGGTAAAAGGAAGTCTGAAGGCAGATTTTTGGAAAGAACTATGGCAGATAGTGATCCATGGTATCTGGAGGGAACGGAATGCTATTCGCTGGGATGTTGAGACAGATGCAATCTCTACTCTTGACTGGATCAAAGTGAACACATGGCAATGGCTAAGAGCGCACAACCGAGCTTCTCGTGCACTCTCTATCTCTGAATGGTTGTGCCTTCCTACACTCTACCTGGAGTTTTCCTGGAACGTCCACTAATGATCTAAATCTCAAACTTCAGCTAGTTGCTTTGTAAGCCATACGTTGTTGGAAGTTATGTTAGTTTTTATTATGTTATTTTTTATATGTGAAGCACCTGGTGGGCAGTTAAGGCCTAAAATTAATGCAACTTCAATTAACAAAAAAAACAATAATAATTTTATTAACTCAAACATTTTGAACCTCAATGGACATGGACTTTAGTGTATTTTTAAAAAAAAAATGGCCCACAAAGTCTCAAATGGAAAGACTTCAATTTTAAAGATTTTAAATTTAATTTTTTTTAAAAACTTTTGTAGGACTCGAATGGAATTGAACTAGTGTATTTAAAAAAAAATGGCCCAATGAAGAATCCTTATTGGGCTAGAGCCTGGCATGGCCCCTCTTTCCCCCTGGCTTTGGTGCAGGACTGATGGAGTAGTATCATTTAGGGGGTGCACACCCCTTCTTAAAACAATTATATGTACAAGTATAGTAACAAAATTTATTCAAAAAAAAGTGCTTCATATAACAAACAAGTAAATCTTGGTAATTGTAATGGTAATTGTTTTTTGTTTGGTTTTTTATTTGTTATCATTCTAATTAATAGGACCGAATGATGCTGTCAAAGCCACCCCCAAACTGCGTCAAAAGTTGATCCTTCAGCGTTACGAGAAAAAACAGGCTTTTGGGAGTATTTCATATGCATTATACTTCATACATGGGCGGAACTAGCCCTAAAAATTAGAGTGGGCTAAAATAGCCTAAAAGAATTTAGAAGGCCATTTTTTGCCGCTATTTTTTTCTACTCAAAAATAAAAAATATATATTTTTTATAGTTCACACCTTATATAAAAATAACATTCAATCAAAATAATTAACAAAGTTTAAGTAATTAAATAATTAAATATCTAAATATATCGCTCCCGACGACAATTTTTATTATAAAATTCATCGATAACATAATTCAAATCAATGTCGCTAGATAATTTTCGTTCAATATAAACAACTATCGAATCCGAAAGATATTGACTTTCCATCTTCTGTCCAAGGATAATTCTTTAACTCGGGTTGAAATGCCTCCTTTTGGATGTAAGTCTGTCTCATTGCATCTCTTTAATTAACATCATATTTTTAAATCGGTATACATTTTCCCAGATCACGTTCAAGATTAGCAACTTCAATTTCCACACTAATGGGATCACGCTCAGGAGGGGATCACGCTCAAGAGGAGGAGGAACAACTTCATTTTCCACTATTTAGGGTTGAGAATTATCATTCTCCACTCTACTTGTAAAAGCGTCATGGAGGAAAATGACCTTCAAGAAACTTTCGAAGGCTTTGGCTCCAAGATATGATGGGCCTTTTGAAGTTCTTCACCGAGTAGGAAAGGTGGCCTACAAGTTGAAGTTACCCAATCGAGTGAAGCTACATCCAACTTTTCATGTTAGCTACTTGAAAAGATATCATGCGGATGAGAGACCGCAAGAAAGGAGAGCTCCACCATTGATCACTTCTCACTTTGAGAAGGGATTGCACAAGATCTTGGACCGGAAAACCTAGTTGACATACTCCCTTGGAGATCCATCATGTTTCAACTTTCTCAAGTTGGACCTCGCAATCCACTCGGTGTTAGCCGGCATGAATTGGATTTTAAGGGCCTTCTTGAGATCCTCCCATGAAGTGACCAAATCAACCGTACGATCCACTTCATATGTCCTCCACCACAACTTGGCATCACCTACAAGGTACATGGTAGCCACCTCGACCTTCTCATTGTCCGAAACCTTGGTGGCTCGAAAATAATTCTCCATGTCCCATAGAAGTTTTCAAGCTCCTTAGCACTCCGCGCACCCTCAAATGCCTTAGGCTCCGGGACCTTGATTCTAGAGGCATTAGCACGACCACTAGAACCACTGCCTGGGGCCATGGCCGTCTTCTTCAAGAGGTTGATATCGGTTGTCAAATTCTCGAACTTTCTTGCGTATTCATCTTGCAAGATCTCCAAGTCCACCGGCACTTCCTCGGTCACCACTTGACATGCCTGCACCATGCCTCTAAGTTTGGCTAGCTGCTCGACAAGGGGCCGATCAGGAGCCTCCCTAAGAGGACCATAGTACAATTTCATCCGATCTTGCTTATCCTCCAAAATTCGGATGCGTTCGGCCATCGCACGGATTTGTTCCTCCATGGCTCGAACAAGTCACGATCTTCAAGAACGAACACGAACACGTATCAAATGAGCGAACCTTGCTTTGATACTAATTTGATTTCCGAATCCGCCTGTCGCGCGACCCCGAAAATCCCGCTCAAACGGTTACTGTAGCTGTCAAGATTCTGTGCCACACTGCGCGCTCGCCATCCTGCGTGCGTCTGCCGTGCTGCGCGCGCTCATCGTACCGCGCTGCGTACACGCCAGGCCACGAGCACGCTTGCCGCGCCACACGCGCGATCCAAGCTCCTTCCCACAACTCCTAGTGCCAACGACCTCCAAATCGAGTTCTGCCTCGGCACATAGCCATCTCTTGCTAAGTTGCCCAAGGAGTAACCCAACTTGACCGTGCAATTCACACAATTGCTCGATCAACTCGACACCATCCCTCAATCACCCGCACATCCAGTAGCAACATCGACACTCTCTCGGCCATCACCGAGCGGAATGCCTCATCACCGAGCCCTGCCTCGACCATTCGCCATCATCCTCTAAATGTCTTCGGCTGACCCTTGCTTGTCTGAGCAAACTTCATTTTTACTCGAGCAAGTCGGGCCCTTGTCTCTCGACCGTGCACCGTGTCGCCGCAAACCGAACCTCCGTAGCATATCTCCATATCTACTTGTGCAAATCGAGTTTTATCTCAGCACATAGCAATCTTTTGCCCAAGTTTCCATGACAAAACCTCACATGACCAACGAAATATGAGCGCCGCTCAACAGTCTGGATCTAGAACCTCTATTCGGCCATTCGGGCGCGCGAGGTAAGACGCCTGGCCAAATAGCTTGCTCATGAGCGTGACAATCCTCCCCCGGCGGAGGAGGTCGATGCCCTCATCGACATCTCGTGTTTTCTTCTCTCAAACTCCTTGAGCTCATCCTCAAATTGCCACAAATCTTCCTCCTTCTCCCAAGTCGCTTCATCCGCCATCTCGCCCCTCCAATGGACTAAGAAGAAAACTTTTCTTCGATGGCCACGGTCATACTCGGTTTTTCGGTCCAAGATCTTATGCAATCCCTTCTCAAAGTGAGAAGTGATCGATGGTGGAGCTTTCCTTTCTTGCGGTCTCTCACCCGCATGGTACCTTTTCAAGTAGCTAACATGAAAGGTAGGATGCAGCTTGTAGGTCACCTTGCCTACTCGGTGAAGAACTTCGAAAGGCCCATCATATCTAGGAGCCAAAACCTTTGAAAGGTTTTTGGAGGTCATCTTCCTCCCAATGTGTGGTGTGATCTTCAAGAGTACAAGTTCTCCAACTTCGAACTCTTCATGCCTCCGTCCCTTATCCGCATACTTATTCATACGTCTTTGAGCTTTATCTAAGCTATCCCGGGCCTCATCAAGCACCTCCTGCTTGTCCCGAGCATAACTTAAGGCACCCAGACACTTAACTCCGGTCACACGCCGTGCTATCTCATGGGGAGTCGTTGGTTGCCTTCCATTCACAATCTCGAATGGACTCATGGTAGTGGATGAAGACTTGTGCAAGTTATAGCAAAATTGCGCCAAGTCAAGTAGCCCAACCCACTCCCGTTGGCTTGCCGTGACATAATGTCTAAGATACTCCTCCAAGAGTGCATTCGTCCTCTCCGTCTGGCCATCGGTTTGAGGATGATATGCAGTTGAAAACTTCAACTCTGTGCCCAATAACCTGAACAAGGTCGTCCAGAAGTGTCCCGTGAACCGAGCATCCCGATCACTCACAATGTCATCCGGGATCCCGAAATACTTCACAACGTGTTTGAACACCAAATCGGCCGCCACCTGCGCCGAACACTTCTCCGGGGCCGGAACGAAAATGGCGTATTTTGATAGTCTACACACCACTACCAAAACAGACGCCATGCCTTGGACTTTGGGGAAGCCCGTGATGAAGTCCATGGAGATGGATTGCCATGGTCTCTCCGGTATAGGCAAGGGCTGCAACAATCCAGCCTGTTTCTTCCGCTCCGTCTTGACGCTCTCTTAAAGCCAGCAGGCCTGCTTCAGTGCATATAGCCTTGATATCTGATATCAGCTCCTGAGAACTCATCTTTTGTCATAACAAATTCTTCCAGGTTTACATCATCAGCCAGCGTCATCCTTGATGTGTGTATCTGATCATTGCACTAGGTTAGTCAATACTACAGTACTTGAGGAAAAAATCATGCCATATGTACCTGAAAAATGAGTCTCCTTGTCTTGATATCTGGAAGAGGGAACTCAATTTTACGGTCTATTCTACCTGGTCGAAGGAGAGAAGGATTCAGACTTTCAATTTTAAATTACTTTCACATCCCCTCTTGAATCAAAACCACCTAAATGGTGCAGTAACTCCAACATCGTCCTCTGTATTTCACGCTCACCACCTGAGTGAGCATCATACGTATAGAAGGTTTGTCTGTAAGTACTAACAACGTCAGCAGCTTATGTAATAACACCTGTAATTTTCAGATTACCTTTTCGTACCAACGGCATCAATTTCACCAATAAAAACAATTGATGGTGAGACGTCATCAGCAACTACAAAAAGTTCTCTCACCAATATAGGTGCCATTTCCCAGATACATCTGAATTAATTCACTGCCAACAACACGCAAAAATGTTGCTGATGTAGAATTCGCCACCGCCTGTAGTCGGAACAGGAGAGCTTCAGCAATAATATAATTTCACTCAGATTCAAAGGGCATAATATAATAGATGCTAACTGAAAACAATGGAGAGACTGCAGAGAGAAAATAGTTCTTTTACCCCATTAAGAGAGTCAAAACTCACAAAATATAACTTGCATGCTTGTAGATGCTTTACTCAGAAAAATGCTCACCCAGTGGAAATTTTAATTTTAGTTCATTTTCATGCCACTAAAAAAAGTAACTAGGAATCCAACTTTCATTGAAGTCCTTTATGTAGTTTCGGTCCACAGTGGATGAAATATGCTTATTGTTCAAGTCAATAGAGAGAATCTCAAAATTCTGGCAGCCCAAGCTTCAACAAGTTCGTCTAGCAAAATGAGAAATGGAGAACAAAGGGATCAGCCAGTTTTATTTTCTTTATTTGGCGTATAACCTACAGACTTATTAGGCATCTGTGATCCAATTACTAAACCAACAGGATCTGGTATGCATACCTTAGCGTCTAGCGAGTAAAGTTTTCCCGGTTCCAGGCTCTCCACAGAGTATGACACCCTTCAGAGGTTTAATACCAATATCTTCATACAGTTCGGGGCGCGTTAATGGAAGCTCAACAGCTTTCTTGATCTCCTGGATTTTGGCATCAAGTCCACCAATATCAGTATATGACTCCAGTGGAGCTTTCTCTACTTTCATCACAGACACCATGGGGTCAACATCATCTTTTAGTAGTCCAACTACAGAAAGCACCTCCAGGCAACGAGGATGAAGACGAAAATCACAAATTAATAAGAATACATTATGAACGGAAGCTCAATTTCCATACAAGAACATAGACTCTTAGGAATCTCATAACCCCTTTAGGCTGTGAACAAGGCACTCTCATACCAGGCCAAAAAGGGTCAGTAACTACATAAGCAAAAGTCCCAATAAAACATCTGTTGCTCTAACCCTAGATAAAATTAACAGTAACGAAAATAATTTGACCTCAAATGTCGAGCATTCATTCAGGACAGAAACAAAAACAACTCAAACAGAATTATAATTTTCTCATCTTCACTTCTCCCATGCCAATTTTCAAACATCCAATTCTGGCTGTGTGGACTGTCTAACTATCAAAATTTACTGCCCCAAATCATAGCAAAAGCAATTTCCTTCTCAGCTTTTACACGAGAAGCCACAGTAACTAAAAAGAACCTAATTCGTTGAACCCCAAGATATTAAAAATCCCAAATTTGCTCAATCGACAATGAGGCTTATACCTTATTGTGCATAAGGATCGAACATCCGGACTCAAGTTGATCTTGTCCACAAATGAAAATCCATAATCCACAACGTACCCAATATATTCCCAACTAAGTTGGGGTCTGGGAGCCAGATGTACGCGGTCTCACCCTTATAATTATACAAGAGGCCATTTTCGTTGCGACCCAATATACATTTGCATCATTTGATGTATTGAGTTCAAGCAATTTCACTAAATAAAAGCACTGGAATTTAATAGAGTCATTTTACTCTAATCCATTTATCCATTGCAAATGGAGTTGAAAGACGGTCTCTTTGTATTATTATAAGCGTAAGGCCGCGTACATCTGACCCCCAGACCCCAACTTAGTTAGGAATATACTGGGTATGTTGTGGATTGTGGATTTTGCTCTAGTCCATTATTAGCACAAAACTAAAAGAATTGTCAATAATGACTCTTCCACCTCCATTTGCAATGGACAATGTCCACAAATGAAAATATCCCATCATAATATTTCGGACCAACCGCCGACTAAACAATTGCATGATTCTCTGAAATGAACTGATTTTGAGGTAGAATTTTAGAAGAAACAGGGGGCGAGGATTAGAGGATGCGGAAAGTTTGGCGTGGGAGAGATAAGTGTTTCACCTATATAAATTGAGATGTTTATTGATATTGGACCAATTTTCTTTTTCATACTTTTCTTGTACAATTGTATCTATTTATATAAGTTCTTTACTCAATCGTTGGTAGAAGAAACATGCATAATTGTGACAAGCGGGATCCTTGATTTTCAGGGATTTGAGTTGGTCTTTGTGCTGCTATATTTGACTTGAACTAATCTTTGTGCTGCCATATTTGATTCATTTATTTATGCACGTTTCTTCAACTACTTCATCTAACACTCCTCCTCAAGTTGAATTGGAGGGTCTTCAATTCCTAACTTGTACAATGTATTTGAAAAGACTACTTTTGGAACTGCTTTGGTCAAGATGTATGTTAGCTGATCATCTAACCAAACGAACGGAATACTGATAATTTTTTCTTCCAACTTTTCTTTAATGAAATGACAATCAATTTCTATGTGTTTTGTTCCGTCATGCTGAACGGAATTTTCGGGAATACTAATAGCAGCTTTATTGTCACACCGTAATAAACATGGGTCTCTTACAGGATATCCAATGTCTGCCATTAATTTTCTCAACCATAATAGTTCGATGAGTCCTCTTGCGATTCCCCTAAATTCAGCCTCAGCGCTTGATAGTGCAATCACTTTTTATTTTTTACTTCTCCATGTTACGAGATTTCCTCCAACCAAGGTGAAATATCCAGCAGTTGACTTCCTGTCCATCGGGTTTCCCGCCCAGTCACTATTTGTATATCCTTCGATTCTTAAGTGACCATGTCTTCGGAAGTAGATTCCTTTTTTTGGTGATCCCTTAAGATATCGTAGTACTCGCAGGGATGCTTCCATATGGTCCTCCTGAGGCCGATGCATAAACTGACTGACTATTCCCACTGCATACACGATATCGGGTCGTGTATGTGCTAGATAGATTAGCTTGCCAACTAGGTACTGATATCTCATTTGATCGGCAAGTGGTGCTCCTTCAATGATTTGTAACTTTTGATTTACGATAGTTGAGGTATCTGCTGGTTTGCAGTCAATCAAGCCAGTCTCGGCTAGGAGATCTAAGAGATATTTCTTTTGAGATATGAAGATCCCGTGTTTTGATCGTCGAACCTCAATTCCCAAGAAATATCTTAGTTGTCCAAAATCCTTCATTTCAAATTCTTTGAATAGACTCGTGCAAAGGTTGCATATATCCGTCGTATCATTTCCTGTGATTATCCTGTCATCCACATATATAATTAAACATGTAACTAGCTCCCCTTTCCATTTGATGAAATGTGTGTGATCTAAGTTACCCTGTTGGTACCCATTATTCTTCATGGTACTAGTAAAACGTCCAAACCAGACTCTTGGTAATTGTTTTAGACCATATAGTGACTTTTTCAAACGACATACTTGATCTTTGTTAAACTAAATTGAGAATCCTGGTGCAAGTTCCATATATATACTTCTTCATGTAGGTCTCCATGCAAAAAAGCATTTTTTTACATCAAACTGGTGGAGAGGCCAGTCGAAGTTTCCAGACACTGATAATAACATTCTAACGGTATCAAGTTTTGCGATCGGGGAAAAAGTTTCTGAATAATTGATCCCGTAGGACTGAGTATAACCCTTTGCCACTAATCGTGCCTTGTATCGTTCAATCGTACCATCAGAATTGTGTTTGATTGTAAAAACCCATTTACAATCAACAGCTCGCTTTCCGGTGGGTAGATCACATTTGTCCCACGTGCTATTTTTAATCAATGCATCCATTTCAGTTTCCATTGCTTGTCTCCACTCTTCTTGACTTTCTGCTTCTTGTGCTGTTTTTGGTAACTGTACAGAATATACTACTGATGTATATGCTTTTGCCATAGTATCTCGTCTCCTTCCTTTGACTAAGTTAGCAATAGGGTATTTTGAATGACGAGGTTCATGCTCAAGTTCATATCTCTTTGCTAGAATTCCTCTTGTACTTCTGTGAGGTAGCATATATTTTTGAGTTGTGGTAGATTCACTTGAGTTCCTATCCTGATCACCAAAAATGGTGGAATTTACAGCACTAGGATTTAATATACATTCAGAGACACATACCTCAGGGATATCAAATGGAGTGGATGACATTGGAGCAGGGGTATTGGGCCAGTTCGGGAGCGAATTTGAGAGCCTAAAGTTGGCAGTGTGATCTTGACTCTTCTGTACTGGGATAGTGCTCTCAGTAGGTATACTAGTAATCATCCAGTCAAGCGAATCGGTTATCCTACTAATAGACTCCTCCTGACCGATGGATTGAGTGGCGTAATAGTACTCGGTCTCAAGAAAATCACAATCCATAGTTGTATAAAGGCGATGCAAAATCGGATCATAGCGTCGATATCCTTTCTGATTTACGTCATAGCCAACAAAGATGCATTTCACAGCACACGGATCAAGTTTGTTACGATACTTTTTAGGAGTATGAACGAACACAGAACACCCGAATACACGTGGATGAAGTGTGAGGTTGGAAGGGAGTGAAAAGATGTTGGATAGTGTATGTAGGGGAGTTTTCATTTCAAGGATTTTTGCTGGTATACGGTTCACCAGGTAGCCAGCAGTTGCAACTGCTTCTGGCCAAAAATATCGCGGAACATGTGATTCAATCATGAGAGCTCGTGTAATTTCAAGTAATATTTGATTCTTACGTTTTGCGACCCCGTTCTGCTGAGGAGTATGTGGACAAGTGGTCTGGTGAATTATGCCACATGCTCGGAGAAACTCTTGAAGAGTATGACCAATATATTCTCCTCCGTTATCTGAGCGCAAGATTTTGACAGGAGCCTGAAACTGATTTTGAACCATAGTGAAGAAATCCATAAATTTTGTTGTGATTTCTGACTTATGTTTTAAGAACTTGATCCATGTCATTCTAGTATAGTCATAAATAAATAAGACAGTATTTTATACCAAATGATCCAGAGTTCGGGGATGGTCCCCACACATCAGAACGTATCAACTCAAAAGGTCTGGCAGCCCAAGTATTATTTAAAGGATAACTATGACGGTGGCTTTTGGCCAGCACACATATTTCACAATTAAGTTTATTGAAAGCTGTAGCAAATTGAGGAAACAAAATTCAGAGATAACCGATAGAGGAGTGACCCAGATGACGATGGCACAATCAAGCTTGTCAATCACTCGTTCCATGTGCCAACATACTTGTTCTTGATCTCAAAACTTCATCTACATAGAATAGCCCCTGTCGCTCAGTATCACGCCCAATGATCTTCCCCGTTCTGATATCCTAGAGAAGACAAAAAGTGGGATACATCAGCGCACAACAATTGAGTGTCTTGGAGACATGACTAATGGACAATAGTTTACAAGATAGTGTAGGCACATATAAACAATTAGGTAATGTAAGCTTGCGTGTGATCTTAATGGAGCCAGCGCCTTTAACAGAAGCATGACCCCCATTAGCAGTTTGGACCAACACACAACCATGGATCGACATACACTCTGATACCATGCAGCTATATAAATTGAGATGTGTATTGATATTGGACCAATTTCCTTTTTCATACTTTTCTTGTTACAATTGTATCTATTTATACAAGTTATTTACTCAATCTTTGGTAGAAGAAACGTGCATAATCGTGACAAGCAGGATCCCTGATCTTCAGGGATTTGAGCTGATCTTTGTGCAGCCAGATTTGACTTGAGCTGATCTTTGTGCTCCCATATTTGACTCATTTATTTATGCACGTTTCTTCAACTACTGCATCTAACAATAGGATGAAGAGTTTTCTGAATAGCTGCTATTTTCATAACTAATTTTTCTGTATAAGTACAAACATTTTATACTACCAAGCCACAATTTACATCTGCGCTCTCATTTTAAACAAAAAAACGCACTAGCGCTTAACTTAACTAACAAACTCGCTAAAATAGTAAAACAGAAAATAAGAACTTTACACTATTCACAGTCTATCTCCAAAACATCAACTGTGTCCTCCTTTGCTACAATTTCAACTTACAACCAACTTCTTCGTTCTGAGTGTATGTTTCCCTTTCTTCTTCCAACTACCAACACGGAACATTACACCACTCTTTTCTTTTCGAGATCCTTGTCCCCAAGGATCAAAATATGGATAATGATGGTAGATAAAGGATGAGTCCTCCCAGGTAGCTTGCTGGGGAGTTGATCCAAACCAATGCACCAAAAGTTGTTCAATAGGTCCATTCTTCCCTGGTTTAGTTCTTTTGTCCAGTACCTGTATTGGGTAGATTTGAAAACTACCATCAGGATTTATTGTAGATGGTGTAACAACATTTTCTTCTCTCCTTTTCAACTGATCCTTGAGTAAGGGAACATGGAATGTAGGGTGAATTTTTTAACCGGCTAACAGATCCAGGCGATAGGCTACTGTCCCAATCTTTTCCAGAATGGTATAAGGACCATAATATCAGGGGGAAAACTTCATGTTCCTTATGAATTGGACTGAGTTCTGTCGATATGGATGGAGTTTAAGAAACACATGTTATCCAACATTGTAATGCCTATTGGTTCTGTTTTTATTAGCATTTGCCTTCATCTGATCTCTGGCTACGATTAGGGTCTCCTTTAGTATCTCCTATATTGTCTTTTTCTGTTGGTGAAAGTCTTTCAATGAATCCACCTTAGGATCAGCAGGTGAGGGCAGAGGGATATGCCTGGCCTCAATTCCATATAAAGCCTTGAAAGGAGTCATTTTGGAGCTGGTATGATATGTAGTATTATACCAGAATTCAACGTGTGAGAGCTATTTGAGCCCGGAGTGTGGTTTATGAGAGCACATACAATGCAAGTATGTTTCCAAACATCTATTCACTCGCTTTGTTTGTCCATCAGATTCTGGATGATAAGAAGAACTCATTGCCAGTTTAACTCCTGCTAACTTCATTAGCTCAGTCCACATATTACTTGTGAAAATTCTATCTCTATCAGATATGATTTCTTCTGGTAGTCCGTGCAATTTATAAATATTACCAAGTAAGATCCTTGCAACTGATTTTGCAGAATACGGATGAGCCATCGCCAGAAAGTGGGCATATATACTAAACCTGCCCACCACAATAAAGATTAAACTTTTATCTTCAGATTTAGGCAATCCCTCAATGAAGTCCATACTTATACTACTCCATGGAGATGAGAGAATGTTCAAGGGCTGTAGTAATCCAGCACATGGTGAAGGATCAGGCTTACTACCTGTGCAAGCATCACAGCTATTAATCTACTGCACTACTTATTTTTTCATCCCATGCCACTGGAATACAATTTCAGTCTATTGAGTGTAGCTTGAACACCAGAGTGACCTCCCATGGGGATGTCATGGAAAAGAGTGATGAGTTTTTTCTGCAGATCAGATCCTTTTCCAACACAGATTTTTCCTTTTATCCACAACAATCCATTCAACAGTTGGTACTCTGGATGATTAGCTATATTCATAGCTTTAGCTTGGATAATACTTGTGAGTTGAGCATCATGTAGATAGCTATCATCTATCTTATTCATCCGCTCAGGTTTACTGACAATTATGCTTGAACAACTAGCACTTATTTCTAGTCCAAACCTAGACAAAGCACCGAAAACTTTATTTTATGATCCTTTCTTGTATTGCACAGTTTAGTTATACTCCAACAGTTTTGTGGTCATTTTTTGCTGGAGTTGAGTATTCAGTTTTTGGTCTAATAGGTGTTTAAGTGCTTGCTGGTCAATCTTGATCACAAACTGAGAGCCTTGGAGGTAGCAACTCCATTTTTTCACAGCTAAAATCAGGGCTAACAACTCTTTTCATAGGTGGACATGGCTTGTTGCTTTTGCCCCAAAGCACGACTATAATAAGCAATTGGTCGACCATTTCGGGTCAACACAGTACCCACCCCATTATTACTTGCATCTATTTCTAAAACAAAGCTCTTAGAAAAATTTGGCAGACATAAAACTGGAGCACACCACATAGCCTTCTTCAAAGTATCAATGGCTTTTTCTGCTTCTTCATTCCATTATAAGGAATCATTCTTGAGCAACCGTGTCAGTGGTCTACTGATTGTTCCATAATCCTTGATAAATTTTCTGTAGTAACTAGTCAACCCCAAAAACCCCCTTGAGGATTTGAGATTTACAGGTTTTGGCCATTGCAACATTGCCAAAACTTTATTTTGATCAGTAGATACTCCCTTACTAGAGATAGTGTGTCCCAAATAATCAATAGAGCTTTGACCAAATGAGCACTTTGAGGCTTTTGCATACAATTTATATCTTCTCATTACCTTCAATACTACCTCCAAATGGTTAAGATGCTCATTCAAACTTCTGTTGTATACTAATATATCGTCAAAGAAAACCAGCACAAACTTACGAGTGAAATCAGCAAACACTTGATTCATGAGGCTCTAAAATGTTACTGGAGCATTGCACAGGCCAAAAGGCATTACTGGAAATCCATATTGGACGTGGTGTGTTATAAAATTGTCCAAGTATATGTCTGTTTCCACCATTCTAATTGGAAAATACACAGATCTCAAGTCAAGTTTACTGAAACAGACTGCTCCATGCAACTCATTAAATTTCATCTATATCTGGAATAGAAAACTTACTCTTCACAAGTTAGGCCATTGAGATATCTATAATTTACACACATATGCCACACTCCATCCTTTTTCTTGACAAGCAGTAAGGGCGAAGCAAAAGGACTATGGCTTCTCTGAATGAGGCCAGTACTCAGAATCACTCCCACTATTTTTTTCAATTTCATCTTTTTGGTAATGGGGGATTCTGCTACGGACTTGATTTCGTGGTACTACTCCTGGTATCAAGGAGATACCATTCTTTACTCCTCTCACAGGTGGTAGAGTTGTGGATTCTTGAAATATGTCAGAGAAACTGTCCAACAACTGAGTTAGACTTCGGTTAAAATCTCCTTGATTATAAGGATAGAGTACTTTAGATGTATGGATGTTCCCTTCACTTACTCTGAGTGTAGACTTATCTAAGCACTCAGTCTCTAGGCTGCATAGCTCTGTCTGAATTATAGTCAGATTCATCAGACAACACATACACCTTCCCTACAACAACAACTAACACACTGCTGATCAACTTAGCCATTCTTTTAGCTGAGATACACTGCAACTCTGTTGTATTATGGATGGCTTGTATACGTGTAGGTTGTCCAACTTTATAGAGAGTGATAATCATTTGATCATAATCATACAAGACTGGTCCATGTTGTTTCAACCAGTCACCACCTAAATTAAATCATAGCTATGGAGGGGGGAAGGTCTGGGGTGAGAAGAAAAATTCCTTACCCTGTATTAGCCATTTAAACTCTTTGCATCTTACTTCATTGTTTCTTCTGATTCCATCAGCCACCTCCACTCTCATTGGTGTAGTATACTCCAAAGAGCACTTTATTTTATCTGAGAACTTCTGATCCACAAAACAATGGGAGCTTCCACCATCAACAAGGATGTGGAGAGGTTCCCTTTTGTAGAACCCCTTAACACAATATGTGTTAAGGTTAGTACTACCATAGATGACATTCAAAGTTAGATTTCCTTCATCAGGTTCCTCGATTAATCCAGTCTCTTCTGAGGTGACCTTATCTGTTTCAAAATCAACTTGTTCAATCACTAGGGCACTTTCTGTCTAAATAACATATATTTTGGTGGTACATTGATGACCTGGAATGTAAGGTTCACCATACTTGAAACATAGTTTTTTTTTAATCAATTCTCTCCTTCATTTCAGTCAGATATATTGTCTTTTGATTTGAGGAACCATAACTTTGGTTAGAGTTTATACTGGTGCTATACCAACGGGTCTAATCTGTATTTTTTGGGCAGCACCATCAACCACAGTTTCAATAAGTGCATTAACTGTGATTTCTTGCCTTTTTGCAGTAGCAATAGCGTCAATAAGAGTACTTGGGGGTTGAGATCTTACTACTGTTCTCAACTCAGATTGGAGACAACCTATAAATTTCTCCTTAAAAAAATAATTCACTGAACTCAGGATGCATAAGAATAACTAAAGGTACAAAAGCATCAAACGACGCAACAGCTTTTGCAATGATTCCTTCTTTCTTTGTTTCAAACACATGAACTCCTACAGTTTATTATCCGGATCTTCAATGTCAAATCTAATAAGGACAGCTGCTATAAAATCATCCCAATCAATTGGCATATTATGCGTGAGACTTCTGAACAAGACATTTGTGTCTCCTTCTGAATACATTTGTGCAAACTCCACTCGTTCATAGTCATAAATCTCTGTATAGATGGATAAGTACACATTATATTTCTCAATCCAGGATTGAGGATCTTGACCATTAAACTTTGGAAAATCAACATGCATCATCTTGGTTTTTCGTCCTTTGTCAATATCTTCATAGCCATAGTCTTCAACATCTCGACCACGATTCATGAAGGGTTGTATGCCTGTTGCACTTGTTCATGAGAAATGACATGAAATCCAGAGGTACTGACGAACTTTTTAGGGGAATCTCCCATAATAGACTGATGGTCATTCTTCTTATGAACCCAGTCAAGAATAGAGTTAACTTCTTTCTGCATTGTTGAAAAAACAGTATCGCTTGCTCGGACCTTTTAGACTGATTTTGAATTCCATCTATCTTCTTTGTTAATAATTCCACTTGCTTCTCCAAAGGTGTACTAGCTCGCGAACCAGGATCAGGTTCAAATTCCTCTATAGGCATAGCCCGAATGGGCTTCTTACCAGATAACATTTCTTGCTTGACCCTTGCCATTTCATCCATAGCCTCTGCATAAGTTGATTTACTCTACGGCTCTACCATAACTTGAGGCCTATGATTCCGCTTCTTAGCAATCATGACTAGTGGAAGATAGTTGGATATTGAAATCTGCTTCGATACCACTTGAAATGAACTTATTTTGAGTTAGAATTTTAGAAGAAATGGGGGCGAGGACAGAGGATGAGAGTTGGAAAGTTTAGCGGTGGGAGAGATAAGGATGAAGAGTTTCTAGAATAACTGTTATTTTCATAACTTATTTTTCTGTACAAGTACAAACGCTTTATAGTACCAAGCCACGATTTACATATGCGCTTCATTTCTAAACAAAAGAAACGCACCAGCGCTTAACTTAACTAACAAACTTGCTAAAATAGGAAATCAGAACAACTTTACACTATTCATAGTCTATCTCCAAAATAGCAACTATCTCCTCCTCTTCTACAACTTCAACTTGCAACCAATTTCATCTTTTTGAGTGTACGTTTTCTTTTCTTCTTCCAACTACTAGCAGGAAACTTTACATTACACTCATGGGAGAACCACGCAAGTCATCCACCTTGGACTGATCCTTCTGCGGCTTCAGTCTCTCCTTATTCGCTATGAACTCCTGTTCCATAGGCATGTAGTCCTTGATTCATTCCGATTTCATAAGACGTAACTTGTATTTAGTCAGCATCAACGTCGGTATATGAGCCGCAGCCTCCATCCCCGTTTATTTATGTTGCTTCTACCCCATGCGAGCCGGCGGTGGTGCCGACTGATACTTATTCTCCTTCTTGTCGCCATGATTTGGTATCTGAATTTGAGTATTGTCTGTCTGGTAAATGGTGATCAAAGGGTTGTGTGCGAATCCAAGAATTGTTTTTAGGGGTTAGAAAACAATTTTGGTGCATAAAAATAATTTTAGGGGTGAATAAAAAAATTCAGGGGTGAAAATAAAAAAATTTAGCGGGGATGTGTTCTTTTTTGGTAGATGGATGGACTATGGAGTAATAAAATAATTTACATGCTTAATAGTTATGAAAAAATAATAATTTTATCCACTCAAATAATAATAAAAAACAAATCAAATTATTTAATATACAATAAAGTTAACTTTTAATAAAAAAATATATATTTATATAAAATCCTAAAATAAAAAGTATTTTAAAAAAAATTAATTTTATTTTTACAAATTTTACAAAATACAGCCAAGAGAAAGACAAGCTGGGTTAAGGCCTGGCCCGCCCCTTCTATCCGCTCTTTAGTGTCCCTACTATGTTAAAGCAAGTTGGTGTTTTGTTAAAGCCTAAAATTACCAATACTATACTTGTTTGTTTGTTTATTTTGAAAAGGCAACAGTTTTTTTATTTTTTTATTTTTTATTTTTTTATTTTTTTATTTTTTTATTTTTTTATAATATATAGTATAAAGTATTTGTCCTTATTTGACCATAATTTACAAAGATTTCAAATCTCTCACGTCGGCCGTCGGTTTCTCGGCTCATAGGGCAATTCTATACATTGAATTATATTTGAATAATATTGTAATTATATTTTAAGAATTTAGTATTGTACTTTAGTTATTTAGTATAACTACACTAGTTATTTTTTTATTTCAGAATTTAATATTGTTATTAATTTTTATAATATTTTTATAATTGATAGTTGATACGATGACTAGCCCACTAATTGTTTTTTGGTAAGTATTTATTTTCATTAATATCTGGTAGCAATGATTCACATTCACAAAGAGAAATGAATCATCCCGAACTAATACAAATCAGGGTGAAAAAAAACTGGCAACACAGAGTCTAGAATGTCGTACCCAATCTGCGATTGTAACAACCCCCAGTGGCTTTTCAAAAGCAGTGAACCAATTCCATGATTGAACCTTAATCTTCTCAGCAACTATGTCACCATCAAAGGTACCATCACGGAATCGAACCTCATTTCTCAAATTCCATATATTCAATGTAACACAGTGCCATATTTTTTTCCATAGCTCGCGTCCACGTCTCCTCATAGCCATGCCCATATGTGTTGTGAAATACTCCAATGTATCTGCCTCTCCAATATACATATAACCCATCCAGTTGTATATTGTTGGAAAAAATAAAATAAAATAATGGCTCATTATTTTACAACACATATTATTAATAATATGTTAGTAGAGATGAATGAGAAATTGATGAAGAATATGAAGGGGAAGAGTCTTCTTCTTTCATGGCCAT